>JAREIK010011713.1:787500-920000 GCA_029783825.1 Sapria himalayana
TTGGCTTGAGCTACAATATCAATTAATTAAGTGCCATTTAAAATTGGTTTTTTCTTAATCAACCAACACATGAAATAAAAATGCTTTATTTCACGAGAATTACCAAAATTTTGTGCCTTGGAATTTATTTTTGAGTCTGCGAGAAATCAAGAAAAAAAAAATTATATCAAAGATTATATTCAATAATTAATAGAAAATACAAAATAATAATAATAATAATAATGCGTACCAGGCAAGACATATCTTTTGTGATACCTTGCAATCTTTCTCTCCAATGATACATCGCTAATACCTTCGAAATCAACACATGCTCCACTCATACATATCCTCTAACAATAATAACATACACAAAAAAAGAATAATTAAATTACATTTTTACACATTGAAGAATAATTATAAATGAGGCACTGCATTTTAATGAAAAATAAATTTTGTGAATTTATATGTAAAATAATAGTAAATTATTTAAATTGAAAAAAAAAATAATTAAAATAATTACATTCACAATTACTTTATACAATAAAATAATATACTAAATCTCATAAAAATTCTAAAATTAAACATGATATGTCATGATCACTATTTAGATGATTGACCAGCATAAAATATTATCGTATGCATCTACCATGTGGTAGGTAAGAAGAAATTGGAAAAGAGTGAAAAAAAATTTAAAAAAATAAAAAATAATTACTTTATACAATTGTTTTTATTCATCTAAATAATATATTAAATTTTATGACAATTAAGAATTTGAAATTAAGACTATAAAGTGTGGATTGCAATTATATATATATATTCTTTAAATAACCTGATTAATAGATGAAACTCGACAATCTAATTGAGAAACATGAGTAATATTCGCATCCAAAATATTATCAATCTTATAAGCAAGAGAGCCAAGATGATCCACAGTATTCACTAATGCTTCAACAACATAATCTTTTATGGCCACCATTGTCCTGGATAAAAAAATAAAAATTATTCAAATAGCAAAAATTTTTACAAAAAAAAAAAAAAAAAAAAACCTATTGAGGCTTGAGGGGGAGAAAAACAATACTTGATAGTTTAATAAGCAAAAAGTAAAACTCAAATCTTCACATTATAAATCTCAATTTTGAGCTCACCCGAAACAACCAAATCACTCAATTGGAAATTTAATGTAATATAATTGTTTTGTGATCAACAAATAATGCAGGAAATGATGCCTTAGTGTAATAATAAATATTTTCATGTAAGATAAATAAAATGAGTTGGATATTCATCAAATATAATTTTTATTATTTTTTAAATGTAAAATTATTGAAATATTAATCTCTCACAAACCACACGCTACGCAAAATTCTTGTGCACCAAATATAACTTTTAATAATAATATTTAATCATAATTATGAACCATATATTATCCCACCTATTTGATATTAATTAGTAACTATTTAATAATGAAATGAATTTTAGTACAACAACAATGAGGAATCAATAATAGTGTGATCAGGACAAGATTATAATTAAGAAATAATAGCGTGGCACAGCCACGCCAGGCACGATGCAACAACCAAATTGTTAGCCCAACACAACACAATTAGCCAACAAAGTTCAGGGCTATGCCACATATTGCCAGGTGGCCAAACCTCTTTTACTCTTGCCGGTTGCATTTTCACAACAAGGTTACAAGTGGGATAGGGAAGGCATGGCCATCGAGCCAAGCACGTGGGTCATGTCTGGCTTGTCGTGAGGCCCAACCCAATCCAACCCAACAAGACACAAGCCATAACTCAGAACAAGTTCTGGACCATGCTGTGCCGAGCTAGGCAAGACTAAACAATGTCATACCTTGGGCCTTCCCTAGGCCAACGAGCCCAATTGATATGTGTCTCTGTGTGTCTGTGTGTATGCGTGTTTATATGTAAACACACACACACACACACACACACACACATATATATATATATATATATATATATATATTATAGCAATTTTTAGATTTGTTTTCTATAGTTAGGAGGTAATAAAGATATTTTGTATTTAATGTACCAAAACACAAATTCCTCAAAATAAATTATAAATAATACCATAACTTGTACAAAAAATGAGTTAAATCATATTATAACATTGTGTAATGATAATTATGAAATATATTTATATAATAAAAATAATTCATTTTTATAAAAAACAAGACTAGCTATTGTTATTATATTTCAATAAGTAATGGAGAAGATAAAAATAAAATTCAAAAAAAAAAAAAAACAAAGATGAATATTTATGATGGGCAAACAAAATATATACACCAAAAAGAAAGAAAAACTAACATTTTTCTTTGGGTGCCATTCAGACTAGATTGCTCAAAATACTCCGCAGCAGAATATAAACCCACACGCAAGTCCTTTAAATCCTGAAATGCACATTTTAAAAAACAAAAAAAAAAACATTTATATAATTTTAGAAAAAAATAAATTAAATTTAAAAATAAGAGAAAGCATGCCTGAAGAAAATCAGAGAACTGCAAGCTTGGTTGGTCTGCCTTCACTGAGCTGCCATGCTCAGCCATTGTGATTTGTGTAATTGTGTTTATGAGGCTTTAAATTTATTTAAATTGAATTTTTTTTAAAAAAAGAAACAGATAATATTTAATTAATTTTGCTTTTCCTTATCACAATAAAATAGTTTTTAAAAAATGGGAGCTTTATGAAGTTAGAATAATGGATCCGACCATAATTATAAATGGTGAGTTGGTGTGAAATGAAATAATAATTTGATAAGAACACAATTTTTTTTCCGGGTTTTTAGGCTTCTGATTAGATGTTCAATTTTTAATTAAAAAAATAAGTTTTTTTGAAAATTATCACAAATTTTTAAAAACGGCTATAAATTTATTTGTTTTTAATTATTTTCGAACAAATCTCATACTTTTTTTTTGTCCACCACAAATTTCCAAACCTAACTCATACTATAACTCTTGTGTGTGTGTGTGTGTTCGTGTGTGTGTGTGTGTGTGTGTTCGTGTGTGTGTGTGTTTGTTTCGATGTGTGTGCGTGCATGTGGGGGTGTTTGTTTGGATGTGTGTGTTGTGTGTGTGTGTGTGTGTGCATGTGTGTGTGTGTTTGTTTGGATGTGTGTGTGCGCATGTGTGTTCATGTGTGTGTGTGTGCATGTGTGTGTGTGTGTGCATGTGTGTGTGTGTGTTTGTTTGGATGTGTGTGTGTGCATGTGTGTTCATGTGTGTGTGTGCGCATGTGTGTTCATGTGTGTGTGTGTGCGCATGTGTGTTCATGTGTGTGTGTGTGCGCATATGTGTGTATGTGTTTGTTTGGATGTGTGTGTGTGTGTGTTGGAAAGGCTGATCATAAATGATTATTCTGAAATCTCTAAATATGGGTAGACCTAGAGTATTCCAATGGGCTATGTCAGCCTGTCACAACCAGTGCCGGCCTGTCATGACCTTATGTCGACTTGTCACAACTCATGAATCATTTTTTAGGCATGAGAATAGCATGGATTCCTTCTAAGTAAACCTTGTTTGGCTAGTCGGGCTGAAACCACCATGCTTGCTGGCGAGGGCCATGCTGCATCTTTTGCAACATGCATACCAAAAATTATGACCTAGAATTGACTGAGCCATGCCATAGGATGGCCTTTGCTTATGCCAAACGTGGTTCTAACCGTGTCGGGTCGTGTCAATGGCTAGCTTTTCATATGTCATGCCTAGGTTGATCGACCCATTGGACACTTCTAAGCAAACTCAGCAATATGAGAGACAGACATCTCTTTGTTAAATAATTAAAATTGAAATTCATGTATTTTGCAAACTTTATAGTGAATCAATTATAGACATATTCTCTATATTGTGTACAATAAACCATCATGCAATCACACACATGTGCACACACACACCTATGCACATGAGTATGTTTGTCTCATATCACGGCTTACTTACATCCTGACTAATTTTATTGGGATAACTCTTCTCATGATTATGCCCTTAAGTACGTCCATATAAAAAAACTCTCTTCATTAAAAAATTAAAACTCAAACTCATGACAATTTAGAAACTTACTATCATGGTTCCCCTATAGCCATTAAGCATATCAATATTATTAGCTTTGCCTATTAGGAACCATAGATTTATATATGTCTCACATTTCATATCTCCTAAGATTTGAACTCGATACTTCTAATTTATATAATTCCAAATCCAAGCACATGATTACTAGTCGAGCCAGTTAGGTCAACTGGTACTGAGGTGCTAGGAATTAGAATTATACAAATTAGAGGTCTCAAGTTCAAATCATATGGGACACAATATATAGGCCATCTATAAAACTATGAGATATAAGTGTTTATATGTACAAACATGGTCCTCGCCAATGTTAACCAGTAAATACTTGCAAAGTTTCCCAGGGACTAAGGTCAAGTAGGGCCCAAGTTTGTTGCACACACAGAGAATGTCTCATATCACCACTTATCTACACCTTGACTAATTTCATGAAGAAAACTATTTCCTCGATTATGCCCTTAAGCATGTCCTTGTGAAAGAGCTCTCTTAATTCAAAAATTGAAATTCGAGCTTATGAAAGTTTAAAAACATATGGTCTTGAATCAATTATAGTCATCGTATTATTCTATGATTTATAAACCATCATGCAATCACACATGCACACACATGCGCGCGCGCATGTGCACACACGTGAGTATATGTCTTAGACCATGACTAACATACAGGTCAACTAATTTCATGGGGATAATTTTTCTCCTCATTATGCCTTTAAGTACATTCATATGAAAGAACTCTTTTTATTCAAGAATTGAAATTCAAACTCATGCCATTTTAGAAACTATCATGAATCAATTATAGCCATATTCTATTATTATGTACTATAAACCATTATGAAATTGCATTTTTGTTAGAGAACCCAAAAATAAAAAAAAAATTATTGTTTAATCATGGTGATAATACTCGTGAAAATGTTATTTTGATATTTCAAATATATTTGAATAAGAAAATACTTAGTTATAGGTGCATAGACGACTTCTATCATCTCCCATAATACCTCCACTAGCCTCGATTAGTGAAGATGCCATTGCCATGGTGGTGCAGCGTCACTGAGCCATATGTATATTTAAAATAAAAAAACTACTTTTTTAATGCATTAAATTCAAGCATTTCAGTTTATAATTAAATTAAATATATTAATAAAGATTTAACATATTTATTATATAAATATATATAATCAAAATGAATTAAATAAGAATCAATTAATTCGACATAATCAAATTATTTGATTATGATTAAACTAGTTATTTCAATTATATATATGCACACACACACACACACACATATAATAAACAAAAACTCTAATACTTTTATGGCATCTGGATAAGACTACGGAAGGGACTCCAGCTTGAACAAGATCTTAGACTTCCCAGTTCCAATGTAAATTATTTTGCAAAAATATTTATAATAATTATAATTCATACCACTATAAAATTATAATTAAACTTTCTCACATATTCAAAATATTTTATTTCTTTTGTTACTTAACACTAATTAAATTCATCATGTTAAGATTACATATGCTTATTTAATTGTATCAAATTACTATTATTCAATTCAATTAATCTTCCATTATTTCCTTAATACTTCTACTTAACTTATTTGAAGTGTCGGATTAAAATTTATCTGCATGGTTTAGTAATAAATTGAGTCAATATTTGATCGATTTAAATAGCTTGAAAAATCTCAATATTATTTGCTTATGATATCATAAAAGCATAATCCCATGAATGTGTATATCTTCTCCTAAGTGCAGAAAAATCTAAAAGGTTGCCTTATAATCAATTTCTTCTTTTTGAGTAAAACTATTTGTAATAAGCCTAGTTTTATAAGTCTCATCCTTATAATCTACCCCTCTTCTTTTTTTACATATTTTCCTGCACTTTATATGGTTTATCTCTTTAGGTACTTCCATAAGATCCTAGACATAATTAGATTGTACTGAGTGCATTTCTATTTCCATAGTCCTTCACCAATGTTTTGCATTTCTATCTTTAAGTACTTCAGCTTGGTTTTTGATACTAGTATCTAACTCATCAAGGATTTTTGTCACAAGTCTCTATCATGATTGCAATAAGCATAGTTGTAATCATAAGGAGTTGTTGTCTCTATTGCATTTCCCCATAAGAAATTATGCATATTTGATTTCCGAATAACTCGTTATTAATCTTACCATGTCTATAAAAATTTTATTCCTTCTTTGTGCCACATAATTCTATTATAGAGTGTCAGGTATGAACAAATGAGATGTAATTTATTGATCTAGCAAGTAATTTCTAAACTCTCCAAAGTGGTACTTGGCACTTTTGTTTTAATATTTATTAGATCGTAGTGATTTGAGATATTTATTATGATTATTGTATATGATTTATCGTGTCTGCTCTGTGCTGCTCATACTGTAAGATAGTTTTTGTTGGTTTAATTTGTAACACATAAATATTTCTGGTAGATGTAGCTAGCCGTACTGAGCGATTAGCGAACCACATTATTTCTTGTGTTTTATTTCTCATTTTTTTGATTCTGCCATGGTTAGATTGTGGATTAGATATATATTCCTTTTTTTTCTGTTGTTCCTATTGTCTTTTGTATCTTAATATCACTACCGTGAAAGCACAATTGCCCAAAAATAATGTTTATCCATTTCTATCCTATACACTTTGAATTTCTCAAAGGTAGAAGACTTATAGTGTATCAAATAAATATATTAATATCTTGAGTAATCATTAATAAAAGTGATGAAATACTCAAAACTACCATTTGCTTGAATATCCATGGACCTACATAAATCAAAATTAATCAAGTCCAGCAGCTCTTTGTCTCTATAGTCTTTGGCTTGAAAATGCTATTTGATCATTTTTCCTTCTAAGGAAGACTTGCATGGAGGAAGTGTTTTCACTTTCAATGAACCCAAAAGTCTATCTTTAACAAGTATCAAAATCCTTTTTAGATTTATATGACCTGGGCATAAATGCCAAAGATAAGTTTGGTTCATATCAGAAGGATTCTTTCTTTTATAAGGTGAGATATTGATGTTATTTGATTTGTATTGTTATAGTAAAGCAAACATTGTTTTGAAAACATAAAAGTTATCTTTTAATGTATCATAATAGACAATCTTTTTATTCAAGTAAATTATTACAAATTCATTGAATTAAAAGGAGAATTCATCTTTAACTAAACTAGAAACTAAAATCAAGTTTCTCTTGTTCAAAAGTACATAAAAGTAATCTTTTAAAACTTAAATATTATTTCTCTCAAAATGAAGCATGTAATTTTCCACTACAATAACTACCACCTTGGTATTATTTTTTATGTGAAGATCAATCTCTCCATAACTTAGTTATCTAGTTTCCTAGAACCACTACAAAAAATTACAAACATGATTAGTGATGCTCGTATCTACACGCATGGTATCTATTGATATCATGATTAAATATGTTTTAATTACTAGTGATTGAGATTTATCTTGATTATTCACTTTGTTGAGATAAATTAGACACTGCTTCTAGTGTCCTGACTGCTTGCAATGAAAATATTTTTATTTTGGTTTTTTAACTCCCACTTGTGACTTATGAACTATTGGTAGAACTTGAGAATGTTTTATGAAATTTCTTCTTCTTTCATTTTGGTTTATAAGAAGTTCTTGTAGCCATGAATACTCCAGATGGTTTCCTAATAATATTTTTAGTCGATACCAATTCCTTAAGCAATTGTGCCAAAGTCCAATCAAGTCTTTTATAATATAATTTAGATAGAATTGCTTATAACAATTTAACAATGATTTAAGAATAGTATTGTTCTGAAAATCCACATCAATCTTAACTCCAGGTAACTTTAGTTCATTTAGAAGACCAATCATCTTTAGAACATGATCTCACATGGATGCTTTTAAGTCATTGTAGTATTGATTCGATTCTTCATGACTTTCAGCCTAGATGAACAAGTTTGATTCTTAAATATTTTTTTGAGATTATACATATTGTCATAGATAGTAGTCATGGACTGATACTGATCTTGGAGTATATTTGACATTAAAGCCAAAATATAATATTTAGACATCTCATTAACCTTTACTCATTTCTCATAATGCTTAAATTCCTCATTAGTTGCTCTATGTTGAGTTTTATCTGGGCATAGATCTGTGAATATAAATTTATAGTTCTCAACAATAGATCTTTGAGAATGATGGGAAGTGGGTTGAAAGGTATTTTTCTAAAAAATTTTATAATGAGCTTATTAGTTTGAATTATATCAAAAGAATTAATTTTCACTAATAATTTTTGAATTAATTCGTCATTGGTCTGATACACCATGAACAATATGCCTTGATAGTAGGATATTTATTGTTTATTATTTATTTAGATATGCCAATTCTATTAATCTTATTATCTAGGCAGATGCTATGCCAAACAATATTAAATTGATGACTTATCATTGATCCTAAGAATAACTGTAGTACTTGGATAAAAAGAATATTATTATTTATAGTTAAGTGTAAACCATCACCTAAATCTAAACCAATTTATTCTTAAAGGAATCCTTCAAATGGAGAAGTGATTCATTTAATCAATCCATAGAATTATCTTTATGATAATTTGTGCTAATTATACTTATAAGTCAGTTGGTCTGATAGGGGGGAGGTACCAAGACCAACATGCTAACTGACTTGCATAATTTTTAAACCATATATAGAGACTATGAGATTCATTTAATGAATTCCCTTGCCCACTTTGATATTTTAAAATTTGAAGTTTTTTATTTAAAATATGTGTATTTTCATTCTAGTCAAAACTATTATATACTAGTTATCATACCTATACATGCATGTCATGACTATATATATATATATATATATTTATTTATTTATTTATATATTTATATCAATTCCACAACAGATACATTTTCATGCTAAACATATTTTCATGCTACAACATGCACATTTTCATGCCACAATATACACATTTTAATGCCATAATATGCACATTTCCATGCCACATATATTTTCATGCCACATATATTTCTATTTCACCATTATTTTCATTCCATGCCACAAATAAATAATGACTAGGAATCATGTATATATGAATGTTAGACACCTCAGCTATTTAGGTTTTGGGACTTGCAACCTAAGACTTTTCAAGAATTAGGTTAGAACCCTAAACCAAGTTTAATCTTCCTAGTTTTACCATCATAATGGTTTGGGGTTGTGTCCATAATAAAATGGATATGGAATCTATTTTAGTTTTAGATGTTGGTCATGCACTCTAATGTTGTCCATCATGAACTTTATCGTCATTTACATCTGCCATTGTGAACTCATCCGCCATTTATATTTACCACCATGAACTCACTCGCCATATACTTCTTCCATCATGAACTTTGTCATCCATATATTTTCTGGATCAAGAGCACCAAAAAACCTACCACTATTGATTGTGTCTACCATCATAGTTAATATTATTGGTTATAATCATCACTTTCGATACTATCCATGCTCAATAATAATCTCCCTAGGTGACATCGCTGGTGAATAGTCACATTCTCCAAAATTGCCAATCACCATGATAACCACCACTGATGGCATCATCGATGACAGTCATCTTCTTTGATATTTTCGATCAATGTCATAACCAACAATGTCAATCACCGCAACAACCACCAAAGATGGTGTTACCGATGAAAGTAATCTTCTTTGCCATTGCCGATCACCATGATAACTACCATAAATGACATCGCCATTAATAATCATCTTATCTGGCATTATTGATCATCGTGAAAACCACCACACATGGTATCATTGATCTCCATGACAACCATCATGAGCATCATAGTTAGTGGTGATTTTCTTAAGATTTACAAAAAAAAAAAAAAATCACATCCCATTCAAAAATTTAAATGCAAAATTACACTCAATAAATAAAATCCATCCAAACATATTGCCACAATCCACAAATAAACAACCTCGATGTTCAAGTGAATCAAAAGAGGTCATAACCTCTCAATTTTAGTTTGGCTTATAAATAATCTTAAAATCATTACACATATATGTATATTAATGCCGAAACAACTCCGTCTTATACCATTATTAGAGAGTCCCATAAACCAAAAAAAAATATTGTTAATCATGGTGATAATACTTTTGGAAATGTTATTTTGATTTTCAAATATATTTAAGTAAGGAAATAGCTTGTTGTAGCTGCATATAAGGCTTTGATCATTTCCCATAATACCTACACCAGCCCCGATTAGCAAATATTATGACACTTTATAGTGGTATAGCATCATCAATCCATAAGTAATCTTAAAATAAAAAAATAATTCGTTAATGCATTAAAATGAAGCATTTTGGTTTATTATTATAATAAATATCTTATTAAAGATTTACTTATTTATTTTACACACACACAATCAAAATTAATTTAATAAGAATTAATTAATCTGACAAAATCAAATTATTTGATTATAATTAAACTAATTATTCTGATTATATATATGCACATATATACTAAAAAAAAAAAAATTTATTACTTTTATGGCATTCGAATAAGGTTATGGAAGGGACCCTAGTCTGGATAAGATTTTGGGATTCTAATATAAATTATTTCACGCAATAATTTATATTAATTATAATTTATACCACTAAATAATTATAATTATACTCATTCACTTATTCAAGATATTTTGTACCTTTTGTTATTTAATACTAATTAAATTTCTTGTGTTAATATTATAAATACACATTGTTTGAATTAAATTACTAATAATCCAATTCAATCAATCTTTAATTATTTTTTTTAATTATTTCCAATTAACTTTTGTAAATTTTTGGATTAAAATCTACCTGGAAAGTTTGACAATATCAAAACTTGTAAGCTTCCTCAATGGGGTATCATCAATCCTTTTGACTAAGCATGAATTCCATCATCAATCAATATTCACTATATATTTGATAAAATTATTTAATTTATAAAGCTCTCAAATCTACATTTAGACACCACTTTTGAATCAAAACTATTGACAAGTATATATAAGTAATAATTACTTCAAGAATAAGTATACTAGTATTTATAATTAACTATGATGTATTTCATTTTATAAGTCAATACAAAATAATTATACCATATTTGTCCTATTCAATACACTCAAGTGTACAAGTACTAGACGTTAAAACTCTATCATATACTATAGTCAAGATAGACCTACTGAAATATAGAGTTGTAATCTTACTAATTCATTGTCTAGTTCTATATATATTGTGAATAAATAACTTATATTCCATAAAAACTGATGATTCAATCTTCTATGTATAAGTTAATCTCTATGCAGCGAATCATCTACATGCAGAATAAAAGACATTTATATTTTTATTAATTCAATTCACTATAAATCTTTTATTAAAATAACAAAAAGATATAAATCAAGAAAACAATCATAAATGGCTTTTAGTATAAACCAGTTCCAACAATTTTTTCAAGTTAATACATACATGCACATGCATGCACACACAAACATATACACAAACACACAAAATATTTGTCTTGTATAATGGCTTATGTACAATCTAATGGATAACACTTCTCCTAATTATGCCCTTAAGTATGTTTATATGTCTTGGGGATGACTAGTCAGTCAGAAATTATTCTCTTTCAAATAATTAGATATGATAGATTATATTTTTGAAACTCAACTTGCATTTATTCTAGTAAGAGTCCACATAATCTATCACGGTCTTATAATTTTAGATATTTTCTGAATAATCTAAATCAATATAGTATCTAATAATAATGTCTATTCCTTCATAACATATTACATCATTTTTGTTTTTAGTGACATCTCATGATCCTCTTTGTAGCACTCCACTACACTTTATTATGATTAATCATATATCAACTAACTACTTTTAATACTTGTGTATTGTATGGTCTTGTACAAATCATATTGAACATTAAATATTTCATAGGTAATGCATATGATAGGATTCATACTTGTATATAACTTAAAATGAATAGGAATATAAGTAGAAATTAATTTACAATCTTATATATTGAAACATCGCAAGACTTTCTTCATATATTTTTTGTGAAAGCCAATTATTCTTAATATTTTTGTCTTGATAAATTTGCAACCATATAATTTTGTTCTTTGGTCACAAGACACACACACACACACATAATTATACACACTACAAGAAAAAATGAAATTAGATATGGCCAAATCCATTTCTAATTTTGTCACAAAGTTGATTTAGCAACCTCGATAGAAACAGAAATATTCCATTTCTAAAATGCTCTGTAAAAAATTTTAGAAATGGAAAATGCCCGGGTATTTCTAAAATGTGCAACGGAAATAGGATCTCTTAGACGTTGTTTCTATTTGAATACTAAAATAGTAACTGAATAAAATAAAAATGCAAGATCTATTTCTCAATTATAAATGAATTTTGAAATGCAAATTTTAATTTTTATTTTCTACAATAGAAACATGTCTCATTTGATGTAGTTTATGTTTGTTATATACAAAATACTTATATATACAAAACTCATATACCCTGCAATCTTATAAGTACACACATATATTATTCATCCAATGTCATTCACATAATAGTTACCATAGAGTAACACATCAAATAACAAATATCAAAGTCCATCAATTATAGTACACATTAATAACTTTAAAAAATAATAACACAAAAACCAAAAGTTCACCCCATAAATTTTCATTCTAAAGAAGTTATAAAACAATATCATACACAACTATGAGTCATTATCGTATGAGTATTTTCCTCCGGAGATCTAGATGAATCTTCTTTAGAATGAAGAAAAAGAGATGAAGCATCTTCCAACTTGTACTTTATTTTCTCTATCTTCAAAATCTTCTATTGCATTTTCTCATCTCTTTTGATTCTTTCCATCTCTCTTTTCATTTTTTTTTCCTCTTTTTTTCATTTTTTTGATTTGCTTTTAAATCTCTTCCTTCTTTTGATATATATCTTTATTTTTTTTTTGTAAAGTATCATGAATTTCTTGTATCTCTTAGTGCAACCTCATCAAACAAATTATTGTAATTGGAAGATGATGATAAAGAACTCTAAATTAACCTAGATAAAATGTTGAAGCATGAGTACTAAGACATTACACTCACCATTTTTTTGGCACCACTCCAATAGCTTGAAGGTAAATATGTTCAAAATTTAATCTCTGGCACCTCTGTAGAATGATCTATCAATTGCAAAATAATAGCAACTATATTTTATACAATTTTCTACAATTATTACAATACAACATAACTTATCATTACTATATTCAGATATATTTTATAGAGTGCATGAAACTATCAAAACCTTACTAAAAATTAATATAAAAAATGAAGTTATTTATTACATTTAATGAGTCCATGTGTAATAACTCATCAGTTATAGTAACAAAATTAGTTGACTCTACATATTAATTCCTGTGAATGCCAAAAAAAATTTACAATATTTTTTCTCATTAATTACAATTTACATAAAACACTATAGTTACAAATTTAGAAATTCACATTAATATCATTTGACTACTTGTCCATAAATAATCAATCATTCTTCGTGTGCATTAGCTTAAATACCTTAAATGATATTGGACATCCCAATTTAGCCTTTTAAAAATAAATAATAGTTACTAATGAGATACATGATATATTATCATATAATTATTATCATTTATATTCACAATGTTCAAATCATAACAAATTAGGAAAGACAATTTTATCAAATCTAATAAATATTAGTAGATCACCTTTGAACCTCCAATATGTTTCGAAGGTCATGATTATTGATCTCATTTCTCTAATCAATGATTGTGTGATGTCATATGGGATAAGACCTTGAACTTCTTACTATTTCAGTATTCCCACCATTTGATCTAAATATTAAGGCGAATATTATTTGGCTTAGTATCAATGATTGTATTTGATACTAGCCACATGTTTCCATGTATCCTTCATCAAGATTAACAAAGCATTATTCCATTTAATTTTTTTTTGTAAAAAACAAAGAAAATAATAATACATTGTAATGTAATTATTTTCAAAGTATTTCATAAAAACCAAAAAAATTAAAACTATTAAATTCATCAAAATTATACTTCAAATTATTTCCAATAATATTCTTTCATATTTGAGGACACTTTGCTCCACTTTATACCCTTTGAAATTAGTTTCTCCTTAAATATCTTTCTGATTATATGAGAATCAAAAGGAATAAACCTATAAGTAATTTAATATCAACACGTACATATACATATAAACAAAATACACTCATATTTATGATACTAAGTTACTATTTTATTAATTTTTATATTTTATCCAAAATTTCATAACACAAATATTATTTTAATTTTAAATGATAATGTTCAATAAGTAGCAATATCAAAGTTTATTATTAATTAAAACTACCACATCTTAACCTTAATCATTTATTTAGATTTTCATTCACAAATTTAAATTTTTTACAAATAAAAATAATGAAAAAATGATAATACATTCATGTAATAAATTTCTAAAAGCTACATACTATTTATTATCAATTATAATCTAAATAAAGATTTTCTCATAAGTTGGAATAAAAATTATGGATTATGAATATCTAGCCTTTGTCAATGTTGTAATTTCAATGCATGGGACTCCTAAGATAGGTGAAACATAGTTAATAATACCTTTTGGTACAAAATAAGATGAAGATGAAATATCAGTGGTAGTCAATCCGTGTGCCTCATGATGAGGTGATGCCAATATATCCTCTATATGTTTAGGAGAATGCGAATAACATTTGTTGTATTGTCGTCACTGAATAAATATTGAATTACTCCTCCACAAACTATTAGTTGACTTCTTCGATCCCTCCCCACATATTGAGATCCTCAACCATTTGAATTGTTATCTTTCATACCTACTTCAAATTTTATATACATCAAAAAATATAAAGACAATAAAAATATGTGATGAAAATGTCATTATAACAAAACATAATGATAAACAAAAAGACATTCACAGATACAAAAAAAATTCATTTAACCACTAAATAATATTAGTTACGAAATTTCATTTAACAATTAAATAATAATTGTTACAAAATTTCATTTAACAACTAAATTGGAAGTCAATAAATGTCTACTTATCATCAAAAGGATTGTCATGAAAGGGGCGACCAATCCATGACATCCAGTAATAGATAGAAGAGAGAGAGCACAGCACAAATGAGGGGTTTCACTCGGGTGAGGCCCCATCATGAGAATTTTGACATTTCATTCTCTAACGGTACCATCACTTACAATCTACTCTAGTGATTTCCCCTATCAGAGTTGGATATAGGTACACATGTTATTTGTGCCTACTCGCTTTTAATGTGAATGGTATTTTCGTTGTAGATCTGATCGAGCGATAAAATGGAAGCACTAATGCCAGTCCAGTCCGTGCTTGCAGTCATGCTAACAAAAGTAGGGGTTCATCAATTACATCTTTGAGTACGCTAGTTGGAAGTCGGGTCCGAAGCTATAGCACAGGTAGAGACAATTCTGGTGACCAAGAAGCAGGTGCGGGTAGTGGATTCTGCAGTAATGGCGGTCTCCTGTCTATTGTAGTCAAGCATGTCTGTGGCTAGATGAGAAAAGCAATCAATCTTAGTGCCCTATAAGCGGACTTCTACCTTGATGGTGAGCCCTTATTTATGGCTTGTTCCATTGATAGATTAGTTCGAGATCAGGCGGATTAGCTTTCTTGTCTTAATTTTGGAAGAAAGAGTCGAGGGTAGCTACCCTATGATCCACTATTCAATCTCTATCTCTACCTAGGACCTCTCTAGCTTCCAACTCGCTCCAAATTTTTAATAAATCATATGTATCTACATATTCACCATCATCTGATTATGCAATTAATTTCTCTTCATTGTCTTTTTATAACTTGGTCAGATGTCTAAATAATTTTCATCTTCACCAAGAAATATTTGAAGTCCATCATCTACCCTAAGATTGATTGGATGAAATTCGACATTATTCTTTTGAAATGTAGGTACACATGATGGTGTGACAATAATTTCCTTTTTAACATCTTCCACAATTGTTCTAGATTTTATTTAACATATTGTCCTTTAGTCACAAGGATTTCTTCATGTGGTTGGATAAGTGGTGTAATACACTTGTTCGACTTGTACCATAAGAATAAATGACTCATACTTATGATAATATTTCTTATGGTATATATCAACAAGGTTGTATTGATGATTAATTCTAGTGAGTATATTTGGAATAGGATCAAACCATTACATAATTAAATTAAATTGTCCTCTTTATTAGTAAAGTAGGATACTCCACGTGTAGAATTTTAATCAGTCGATAATGAAAATTAATATTAGATGTAGTTGAGTTAGACCCATTGATGCATACACTACTATTCATTACAGCTTTATTTGTAGCATATTTCAAATTGTGTAATTTTTAATGTGAAAGTTATCCATTTACATAATGTATGAGATATGTATGTAAACTTCATAATGGTCTATTTGCAAGATACTTTATTTGTCTATTACATATATTAGATGATAAAAATTGTACCTACAAAATGAAATAAAATGAAATCATACTTATATAATGTTGCGTGTTAATTTTTAGAAGTATAAATGATAAGTTATATGCTGATAAATTTTTCAAATCAAATTACAAAATCTTTGTCGAGCTTTGCAATAATGGAAGCATCATCAATATGCGATTCTCTATGCCTTAATTCCTTAGCATAAATTCAACAAAAACAATATTGAAGAAATTTTTAATAATAAAAAAGATATATCACATATCATGACAAAGAAATGATAATCTAAAATGATAAAAAATTTTACTCAATATAAGGTATAACTTCTTCATAGTTCAACAAGATATATGTGTGCATAGCATGATATTCCTGGTCATCTAAAAAATATCTTAATTTTGCTCTACCATATGAATGACTTGGATGGGTGAAAATGGAAAGCATATTATCTTTTTCTGATACATCTTTCATATCATAATCATTATTTGGTATTATTTTATTATGCAACTTATATATTTATAGCTAAAAGTTGTGCACACAAAATGCTGATACTTCTTCAACCAAGTAGGAATTGCAAATTAATCCTTTAACTTTGACTTTATTTCAAATATTTTTTTCAATTTTCAAAGTTATCTAAAAAATATCTTCATCAG
Source organism: Sapria himalayana (assembly GCA_029783825.1). Taxonomy (NCBI): domain Eukaryota; kingdom Viridiplantae; phylum Streptophyta; class Magnoliopsida; order Malpighiales; family Rafflesiaceae; genus Sapria; species Sapria himalayana. The sequence continues at coordinate 804,757 of JAREIK010011713.1, forward strand.
AATAAAATTTATTTATCAGATACATTTAAATTTTTAGTTTAACAAATGGATACTTCCATCTGAATTGCACAAGGCATGCTATCATGGATTCATAAGGCAATTGAACTAGAAGATGTTCCATGAAGTCGAATAAGCTAAAAGAAAAAATACGGTCAAGTATATATATAATTATGGACATATCATTTTTTAATTACTTCATGTCTTTCTTTTTAATGATATTATAAGTGAGATTTTTAAAAAGTGTTTATTTCAGTCAATAATTTCCAAACATTGTCTGAAAGTAATTAATGGAATACTATAGATATTAGTCTTTACATGAACACATGATAGTCATGATTTTTTATCACAAATAATTTATGTTTCTTCATATCAAGACATCTTCTCATGTTCGATGCATATCTGTCAAGGGTACGATAAGTATTGCTCATATTTGGAGGTTCTATTATTTAGATATATCATATATTTCAACATCATGCTCCCACAAATTTTTTAGATCCACAATAAGAAGCTATAATAAAATATCCAACTTTTCTTTTGGGTTTCTCGGAATGGGTACGATAACATACAAAAAATATGTTATCATCTTTCATACACATCTATGTTAATAAATTATAAGGTATAACAATCACCAGCCATTAATATTATTATTGCCATGTTTTTCCAAATGACTAAAATCCTATGCATAATATTTCTAAGATAAAGAATCTGAGCAATGTTGCATCATGTATTCTTCAATAATATGCTCTTTGTGTCAACTCTTGTCATTATTAGTGTCTTCAGATACAAATAATCTTTACATATAAAAAGTCAATGAGAAATATTATATCTTTTTATGAGGATTATTTGTTTTTTGCATTTTATATTTAATATTTCTTTTTTACAGAGGATAGTTATAGAAATTATAAACAATTACTTTACTATCTATGCCCCAATATATCATATAATTTTTTATGCAACAATGTATTTTTTCTATAGGCAAACTCACACTTCACATTAACTTTTTTGTACTATAAAAGCTATATGTCATAACATTATTCTTTAATAATAATACAGATAACAACTCACATATTTCATCAAAACACATTTCTAAATAATTTTGTTTTGCCGTTAAATTCAAGAGTAAGGCCATCAATGATTACTTTAAATTCAAGAGTAAGGTCACCACTGATAACTTTATATAGCCATATGTATTACTTGGCCAAATCTCATCGTATGATGCTTTGAGCAATTAATAAAATTATTTTGCTAATTATTTTGGGATATCATCAGTCATATCCAAATGGAAGGAATAACAAATAATATTATTCAAGATTGTTTCATATGCATCATCGAGATTGACATATTCTATTGTAACATTTGAATCAATACTTCTATGTATATAATACTTTGTTATTTTTTGCATAACTATTTTCCCACATTTATATCAAATATAATAGTCTCTAATAAATCTATTTTTTGTAAGATAAAATTTCATTATTTCCACATCTTGGAAATTCTGATTTTGACATTTATGGTCATTACATGAATATCTTATTTTCATATTATCCATTAATTTAGTGTATTTTCAATAAAGTTAAAAAACTCCTCAATCCCTTCTACAAACTCATTAGTCAAAATCTATCTTTTAGTCTAGCATTCATCTATTAACGATCATGTCATATAAATGTTTTATAATCTTGTAATACATAATACAAATATATTTTGAATTATAATAATGTAGATAGTGACTTATTTGTAATAAAATTATAGTAACATTTTTAGGACATTACATAAATATCATAAAAAAGTTGTATTCACATCATTAATAGGTAAGTTTCTATTAAAATAAGATAAGGGCGATTGTTTAATCTTGTAGTTTTTACTAAAAGCATTCAGCTGTATTTTTCTCTTAGACATAAAACTAACTATTTGATATTTATCTATATAAGATGAAAGTACATAAATTTAACAAAAATGAAAAAGTTGTGTATGTTCTAGAAACATTTTTTCTATTTTATTTATATATGAAAGGTCACAATATAAAAAAATTTTTAGTTTCAAAGATTCACTCTTCATCAGATGTGTGAAAATAGTAATCTTTTATGAAATTGATTATTTTTTCATTTTGGGTTAATAAAATGAATATTCCTAGATTATATTATATTTTTGGTTAATAAAATCATTAAAAATAATAATATGAACCCTAATATGTGATATTCTAATGGGGTTCTTTGATCTTATCAAATTAAGGTTCTATAATAATTGATACCTCTAAAATTAAAATTATGTAGTAATTATTTTGACAAAAGTATTTTATATAATAAAAATCATCCAAAAATTCACAATACTGATGCATGTCAATATGTCAATGAAAATATAACAACATCAATTAATAATGAAGAACATGAATAAATTAATAGGGATATTAACTAATTCATATGAAGCATGTAGTATAAATATTCATCTACCAACCGTGAGATGTAATATATATATATATATATATTTATTTATTTATTTAAATATCAAATAATAAGTGGTTTTATATATTGGATTCTACCTACAGTGAAGTGTAGATAATGAAACTTTATAAATATTGATTTAATGTGTTTTTTTAAGTTGTTCATTATTGTTATATTTCAACCTTCAAATTCAATACCTTCAAAAATATCAAAGTTATTTATTATTATTATGTTTCAAACTTCAAAATTCTTAATATATATAAAAATTATTCATTGTTAAAGTTGCATGCCTTCAATTTTAACATATTCATTGCATACCTTTATACTTTTAAACCAACTCTCTCATTTTTTAAAGCTTGTTCATTGATATTACATTTCAATCTTCAAAATTTTAATATATATTAAAAATGATAAATATGAATTTTATTAATTAGCTAATTAGGTAACCTAAATAGCAAACAAACCCTATTAGGCATACTAAGTCCACATTGTTAAGAATGTCCAAAAAATGATAAATATAAATTTTTTTAATTAGCATGATAAAAATTTAAGAAAATAAGATGAGATAACCCATGAGGATGTTAAACATGAAAAAAAAATCTATAGTTAAGAACAAATTGCATAACTAAATTATAATATATAAGGGAAATTTTAAAACATTAAATTGCAAATCTCTGATAGAAAAGTAGGGCGACGAATACAAAATAGAGGAAAACAAACTTAAATCATTGAATGGTGATGATAGAATTGATAAAATTTAAGCCAAGCCATAAGTTTTTTTTAAGGGAAGAAGTGTTCTTTGGAAAAATAATTAACATATTTTAGCAAGAAAAATAGTTTCCATTTCTAATTTAGTTACGGAATTAAATTATGTCCCTGAATTTAGAAGTGGATTGAAATTCCATTTCTAAGCAAATTGAAATGGAATTAATTTTCGTCATAATTTTTATCTAACTTATCATTTTTAATACCTAATAAATCTAGAAATATAAATTTCTATCGCTTAATACCATGCAAGCTAATTCACTCACAATTACGCATTATATTAGCGACGTAAGGTTAAACCATTTTAATTTTTATCTCTATTTTCATTTCTAATTCCACTACCATATAATCTCAACTAATCTATGCCTTTTAAAAGTAATGGATTTTTTTTTCTATTTCTCATTTTTTTTATAGTAACTATTGGATATATTGACATGTCAAAGCTTAAGAGTATTGTTGGGATCTGAAACATAGAGCACCCAATGACCCAAAGGCCAAAATTCTAAAAAAAATCTTTTTATAGTATCGAAATGTAGAAATTTACTTAAAAAAAATGATAAAGATGAAAACTTTATCGAAACTCGATGATCTATATTCTATATTCTTTAATGGGTAGCAGCAGATCCATAAATCGGAAGGAGAAGATGGGCGCAACTTCTGCGATTGGGAATTCAGCCGCGCGGTCGCAGTTAGATTTCAAATGGTCTCTCTCCCATTTCCTATCTAAATATAATTAATGGGTTTCATTCGACTTCTTCACCTGTTAGAGATCTTTCCGTCCATGATCATGCAGCGATTTGGAGGTAGATTTTCTGTCAGAGGAGAACGCATCAATCATATACAGAGCTTTGGCTGTTGATAAAGAGGTAGATCTCGAGCATTTGACGGATCAAATGTCCTGAAGCTTGATCATTATGTCAATTCATCCGTTTCATTCTAATCCAGCTGCAGCCAGATAAAGTTGAACGGAAAATGTCCGTCTCCGATGGAAAGTTATCGGTGTGAGTCACTTCTATTTCGATTACTAGTTCATCTGCCTGATTCGTCGACCCGCAGGAACAGGAACCCACTTCCTTAGTACGGAGGATCAATGGCGGATTAGGTTATTATTTGTTTTTTTTTCCTTGTCAACACAAAGAATTGATGGAATTCTGTTCTTGCATTACCCTGTGTCAGAGGCATATAACCTGCGTACGAGGGGTGAGAAATCGGGAGGCTGATTAATGTCCTCGGATCAAGGATCAATCCATTTAATCAAGTTGATTTCTTTAGCAAAATTCTTCCCTATTGCATATAGTTTTTTGAAGGATCTTTTGTTAAACACCACTTCTAGATATCTGCATTAATATTAAATTTTTAAAATTTAATCTTCTCAAACAAATGCCTAATTCATAACATCTCTCATGTAATGTAGCCATGATATTATACTCTGTGTTATCACTTGTTCTAGTAATCGCTCTTTGAATCATAACTTTTTATGATCTCGCATGCTCCTTTATAATTTATGATAATCTATGAAACAAGTTAGACCCAATAGCAATATGATCAATGTAGGTAGTTAAAAAGGTAACATACTTTTTTTGAGTATTTATGGTAATCTTTCGCTACTATATAAATTTATGATAATTTATGATCTCAATAGCATAATGTTCATGAGTTATTATATGATATTCTCTAAAAATTATATTTTTTTGAGTTTTTTTAGATTAAGATTTATTTAAGTATTAGAATAAATGGGTTGGGCCAAATGGGCCAGGAATCTATAGCCCATTTAGTTTAGTTGTTTTTACTAATTTATCGCTTAATTTTGATGATTTTAATTTTTATGAATTACATATTAGAAGATCTAAAATTTTAAAAAGTTGTAGAAATATATTTATGAATGATATAAAAATTTATTATAATAAATTGTATATTTGGGTTGTAAGGTCTAGCTAGGGTTTTTTTTCAACAAGAATTAAGTAAATGCATTTGAATTATATTTTTTATTTTATGAATATTGTGTGTGATGCATCATCAATTTTAATTTCTTAATATCATGTTTTAAGTAATTCAAATTCTTAAATCATTAAATTTGAGAGATATTGTTAAGTTGAAAGTTTAAAATCTTAAAAATGTAGAATTTATATGACATTAAAATTAAATTTAGAATTATCTAAATTAGAAAGATATAATAAAAAAAAAGCCAAAAAAATAAAAATATTATTTCAATATTTTATAACTCAAAACTAATATTGTTTTATTAAGTGATGCTGACTGACTTATTGCTGAAAAAATATTTGAATTTGTAGAAATATTTTATGATAATATTGTATTATTATCTAGTATCTATTTTTTTTGTTTTAGATTTTATTTACTTAATTTTATTATTATTATTATTATTATTTGTGTGACATATGATTGATGAATATAAAAATTAATTATAGAGAAAATGAAAAAAAATCTACAATATTTTGATTACAAAAATATTTGTTTGTTGTGCTATCTTGTTATAATTTTATATTTTTTATGTTAAATTGTTATTATTTTAATAGTCTTGTATTTGCATGTATATAAATATAATTGTTCCATCAGCATATTTTTTTATTTTTATTAACCCTAAAAATAAGTTAATAAAGTAACCTAACATTTCATGTACATGACAACTAATTAAGAGTCGGTGAGAATTTTAATATTTATTTATTTTTTGTTTATGATTATAATTTATAAATGAATTAAAATTATTATTTTTTGTTTCTTACTAATGTTTTATTTTAATTGATTTTGTCTTAGTAAAGTTTTTAATGAGATAAATTTTAATAATTTTTTATTGTAATTATTTAATTATATTTCTTTTAAATTTTGCAATTGTATATATTTTATAATTATGGTTTAATATTTTCTAACTAAAATATAATGATTTTTTTAATTAAACAGCAACAAATTAGATTTTATATTTTTTTTTTATAAAAAACTAAAAAATTAATCGATGCCCTTAAGGTTCATTAACACTTAGTGTTTTAATTCTAATTGGACATTGCATTGGATCTAGCTTTTAAAAATTCATCAGATGTTTCATTTAGATATGATTTCTAAAAACTCATTCTTGAATAAAACATGTACATAGATATTTCTTAATAATTAAGAGGATTGATATTGATGCACTTTTTGCTACCAACACAATTGAAGAAAGCACACACAATGGCTCATATAATGATATTTATATTGATTTCTGAGTTAACTATCCAACAGTCTAGAGTAAGAGCAATGTATTAGGTACTCTAGTTTTTAATCCTTTTGAAAACTTTATATGTCTGAGAGAGATATCTAATATACTTATCCCTAGAGATCATGATAATCTTGTGTTTGTTGAACATCATGTACTACAACATTTTTAATTTGAAAAACTATCATTCATAACTCTAGATGTGAACTCCCAATAGATATCTCTTGTATTCCTATCATAATGAAAATATATAATTTATAAAAGCCAAACTATTCTCTCTTCTCTCTCTCTCTCTCTTATGTGAAACTGAGTATATTGTTGTAATATGATTAACAATTTGTATATTACTCTATTTACTATCACTTTTAGTAGATACTTAAGTCCATTGATTTGGCAAGGCTGTGAGAAAGAGATGGAAAGAGGAGAGAGGTAGAGAGAGCAAAAAAGTAACAAAAATAATAATCATGAAAAATTGTTTTGTTTTTTGAATATATGTATATAGTTTAAGACTACTCATATGATTGATAGTCTCATATAATGAAAATCTAATAAAAAATAATAAATAACATACTTGAACTCAATATCCTCATCTAAGCTGATGCATACATATGAGATATTTCATACTTAGATGATATGAAAGTAATTTGTGATTCTCTAAGAATTTTTGTGAAGATGTATGATAGGTACGTAGATTATGGCAATCAAACTATCTTGGACTCTATTTGGAGTGAAGAAATAATCAAACCTCAATATGTTATATATGCTCATGAAACATATCGTTGGTAACAATATGTCGGACTAACTTGTTATAACATTAAAGTGTTGTGAGTTTTGGATTGGTAGATAAAGTTCCTCAAAAAGTGTATTGTCCATTAGAGCTTACTACTAGTAGATGTCATAGTTTTATCCCTTGTTCATATAGTATTTTTCGAAATAATTATTGGTTTCTTATTTTTTTGATATGATGTTCTATGTAAAAAAATACAAAAAATTGAAGTGGGTCTCTTCTATTTGATTGCATTAGCTCAATGAAAATTTGAATATGTTTCTATCGGACAATGCCTAGGATCTAAAAACTTAATCTAATGTCTTGAAGTTTCATTCTTTTTTGAGAATCCTAAGTATTGTGTACGTGTGAATTTTGAGTATGAAAATTTGGAAAATAATTAAATATATTAATATCATAGGTAATATCAAGTTTAATTATTATTAAATAATTTAATTTTTTATGATTATCTTATATCTAATAAAGTCAATTGATAAATTAATACTGGTAGTTGGTAGTTAAATTTATACAAAGATCAAGTGATAAGTTAATAGATATATATCCTAATATATCAAAGTCAGATAAAATATTCAAAATATATTTATTTGAGAAAAAAAATTATAAATCTTGATTATCCTATTTTAATACTAAGAAAATATTTTAGACATCCCAATTACTTTTTTTTCATATAATTAGAATATCATTTATGTATATCACTACCATCACATACTCACCTCATGATCTATGTTGAAAAAGTAGGAATAATTTGATACACATATCTAATGATCAAATATATAATGTGCTGAGAAAAATGTACTAAATAATTCAATAGGAGACAGCTTGAAGTTTTAAAGAGTTTTTTGTACCTTGCATATCATGCATGTGTTCATAGGAATAGTAAATCATTATCAGTGTTGTATAAATATTTTTTCTATTCGATTGTTACTAAGAAATGCATTCTATTTATATATTGCTAAAATAAAAATTAATAATCTAATGATAGTCATTTTGGTCACATGAGAGAATATGTTTTAGTAATCAATACTATAAGTTTTTGTAATCTCTCACTATTAACTAAGTTGTGAGTTGAGTGCTATTTTTCTATGTTCATGTATTCATCGTATATACATATTTATAAGTTATTATTGACTTATCTATTAGTTTTGGAACACGATTCAATATATAGTTATATTTAATGATAATTAATTCTTTCGACATGGCATGTTTAGAGGTGTCAAACGTGCCGGCCCGGCCCGGCCCAGCACGAGACACAGCACGTTTTTAAACCGGGCCCGGGCCCGTGCCGTGCTCGGGTTAAGACATTCGCGTGCCGTGCCTGGCTCGGCACGGGTCCATCCCGTGCCGGTTCACGCGTGGCACTGGCGGCGTGTCACGCGTGGCGTGAGTCGTGAGTCACGACTCACGCCTTGTGACCCATCCATCCGTCGCCCCCCCCCCCCCCCCGGGGTAAAAAGACCGCGGGTCGGGTCCAAACAGACCCGACCCGCGGTCTTTTCTGCCGAAACCCGAGTCCCGACGCCCATAAAACCGATCCGAGCAAAATCCAACGGCAAAAAAAAAAAAAAATTCAAACTCCACCGATTTTCAGCCCTTGGATTCACCTCCAACGGCTAGGGGGCAGAATCCAACGGTCCTCGTGATTCTGCCCCTTAAAAATCGAAAAAAAATTCAAAAAATTAATAAAAAAATATTCTTTAGCCTATAAATTTTACCCCCCTCCCTATAACATTTATGTTTTTCAAAAACATAAAACCCCCCAATACTTTCTCTCTCTTACATAAATCGTGCATCTCTCTCTCGGGCCTCGTGATTTTGATTTCGGCTTGGATTTTCGTGAAACTCAACTTGAGTTTTGAATATCAGAGCTTCCTGCGGTGCACCTTGCACGTGACTGACCTCATTGCTTTTACCGGGTAATATATTTTACGTTTTTTTTGTACTTTCTCTCTCTAAAGCTTCTCTCTCTAGAAAAACTTACGAAGAATAAAAAATGACAAATACACCTAACACGTATTTAAATTTGGAAAATGAAAATGTTAGTGTTACACAGACGTCTGTGGCTCCTGAAACTTTGGTTTCTCCTGTCGTCTCAGCCCAAAGTTCTAAAAAACAAAAAATTAGGAGGATTTCTGTAGTTTGGACACATTTTAAAATCATAACACAAGTAGATGTTAGGGGTGAGGAACATGAAATGACACAGTGCAAATATTGTATGAGACTTTTAACATGCAAGAGTACATGTGGGACTGGGCACCTCAAGAGGCATGCTGAAATATGCTCCAAAAAACATGGACCCTTAGATCCTAGGTAAACCCAACTTGGCACTACATTTTTTGAGACTGGATCGAGTTCAGTCTCAAAGTTTACTCCCTTCGTATACTCCAGCGAGTTGGGTAGGGACGGCATGGCCAGGCTCATCACATTGATGGGTCTTCCGATCAGATTTTCGGAAGATCCGAGGGTAGTGCGCATCATGCAGACTTATTTTCAGCCATCCTATCGTAGGATTCCTAGGTCCACATCTAGGAGTGACATACTAAAGATATATAAGTTAGAAAAACAAAAAATAATTAAGGAATTTTTGGCATTTAGTGGAGTGGTGTCCGTGACGTCTGATATATGGACATGTCACGATGATTCTTCTTATGCATGTCTCACGAGTCATTATGTAGATTCTAACTGGACAATCAATAAAAAAATATTAGGATTCACTGAGATTCTTCATCCTCATGATGGCCCGTCCATTTTTGAGTGTATGATGAAAATATTTAGGGAATATAAAATTCAAAATAAAATTTTTAGTATCACTTTCGATAATGCTGCGAATAATGGAGTAGCGATTAATATGTTTGTTAGGAATATTAGAGACGCACCATTAGGAGAGATCTTTCATGTCAGATGTATGTGTCATGTTATTAACCTGATAGTTCAAGCTGGTATGAAGGTCTGTTCCCCCGCGTTGGAAAATATACGCAATGCACTCAAGTATATTCGCACTCCTTGCAGACTACAAGAGTTTGGTAATCTCTGTTTGTCTGCGAATCTTAAGAAGAAGAAATTCCAATTAGATGTGAGACATTGTTGGAATTACACGTACCTGATATTGGAATCATGTGTTGGATACGAACACGTGATATCCGACTATGTCAATAGTAAAAGTGGCGAACTTATTATTGACGACACTGACTGGGCTTCAGGAATTTCATTTATGAAATTCCTGAAGATATTTTATGACACGACGAACATGTGTTTGTCGGTGTATACGCCCACCACTTGCATTACACTTCATTGCATATGCAACATTAGTAGCATGTTTAGGAAGTATCGAGCGGACCCGACGCTTAGCCATATGGTTGCAGAGATGAAGACCAAGTACCTGAAGTACTGGTCCACCATTCCATCTCTTTATTGCCTCGCAGCATGCATGGACCCTAGGGCTAAGGTGGAAGGGGTTGAAAACACCATGACTTTCATTTCCTCGTGCATGAACCTGGAAGAGCCACCTGAAGGGTTCATTTACGAGAAGTTGACAGACCTGTTCACATACTACAATACTAGGTATGATGGTGGTGGTGGTGAGACTGTGAGTACGGACACTGATACCTTGTTCGGAGATGACGATTATTCCATTAACCTAGCGAGGGGGAAACGTAGGGGTGGACCTTCACATAGGAGCGAGCTGTCTCGGTACTTAGATACCGATTACTGCTCAATCTTATCACCTTCTGATAATAAGAATCTTGATTTATTACAGTGGTGGAAATCATATGAGTCTGCCTATCACGTGCAATTTAGGATGACACGGGATCTACTGACTCCTCCGGTGTCGAGCGTAGCATAGGAGTCTGTTTTTTCTGTTGCAGTGAACGTGATTTCGGATAAGAAATCGAGATTACGTCTAGATATGGTTGAGGCCTTGGCATGTTTGAAGGATTGGGAGGAATCGAGATTTAGCATCAGTGATCGTGCTGAAGCTGGGACTGTGACAGACACTGCAGTCGCATCCACATCCACTACGATAGCGGAGGAGCTGATTGTCGATGATGATGATCCATATGATACTGATCTTGATGTTGCGGCTGATGATTCTCATGATATGCCGCTTGACGATTGATGCTCATCTGCTCTTTTTTTTTGATGTTTTTTTATTTATTTTATTTATACGCTTTGTTTCTACTTTGTACCATACGTTGTGTTGAAACATATATTTGTTTTGTTCGGACTATTGGTTTTAAAAGCATGAATGGTAATTTTTTATTTGTGTAGTTTAATTTTTTTTTAATTATAATTTTTACTAACTTAATGTATTTATTTATTATTTTACGATTTAAATTTAATTTTAAAATTTAATAACTTTAAATTTTAATATATAATTAATAAATTATAATAATAAAAAAAGCTAAACTTAATTGAAAAAAAAAATTTTTTTTTTCTAATTTTTGTTTGTTTTATTAAATTTTAAATGTTATAATTTTTACAAAAAAATTATATTTTTTAATTATTACTAATACTCTAAAGTCTATACAGTAACTTAATAAAAAAATTTAAAAAAAAAAAAAATTTTCTAATCTACCATTTTGGCATTTTCAGCCCGTGCTCGTGCTGGCCTCCCGGGACCCGGACCCCGGTTGACCCGGTCCCGCGTTGCAGCTCCCGCCCCGCCTGCCCTGCCGTGCCGCCTGGCCAGTATTGGCAAGGCGTGCCCGAGCGGGCCTGGCAAGGCACGGCACGGCCTTGCCGTGCCTACGGGCCGTGCCGTGCCCGCCTATAACTCACCGGGCACGGCACGGCACGGTTGCACGACTGTGCTCGTGAAAAATGGGCTGTGCCGTGCTGGGCCGGCCCGTTTGATACCTCTAGGCATGTTGCTATTTTTAATGACTAAGTACTATGGAGAAAATGTTTGATATCATATAATTATCAAGTTATGATAAAAAATTAGAATATATAATACCAAAATAAAAATAAAAAAAATAATTAAGATTAATATTGAGTATAATTTGTCATTGTTTTTTTTTTCGTAATACAATTGGAAGGTCCTAGTTATTTTTTCAAGCTTGATTAGTTGATATGATAAAAGATTCATTTGGAATTGACTGTAGATATATTTGTCTAGTATGTATATTTATATTGGAATTATAATGTCTCCTAATTCTCATCTCTCTATCTTAAGGAGACACATACAATGTGTTTAATAGAACACTCGTACCAGACTCCTGTTAGCTGCACTATTTTGTGAGAGGTGGCATTGCTCTCTTATAAATCAGTTATATTAGTTGTATCATGTGTAAGTATATGAGCATTGTCAGCTATTTCTCTTCTATGGGGAATAACAACTGAACAGAAAAAAAAAACTATAATTTTAATATTTTAAGGTATATTATGTTTGATTGAGTTCTCAAAATAAGATTTGGCCTTCAATAATATGACACGAGCACGTGTGATTCTCATTGCTTATGTTGAATAATATTTATATCTTTTTTTAGTATTATAATATCTAGTGAAGACGTACTTAATGATATCTGTTGTTATCTTCTCTCTGCATGGATAGAGGTTATGAACAAAACAATTATATTCAAAATTCTTAGGTCAAAGGCAAATTAGTTTTTTTTTGGCGTACAAGTTGGTATAAGATATGACATGAGAAAAGAAAATAACAACGCTGTAGTAGTGTTCTTGCTATCTCAACTAGTTATTGATTTATCTTCTTAATTATTTTATTTTGTGTAAGAGTATTGAGATAAAATGTCTAAAGAATCATCTAGTCTTCCTTGAAAAAATAAGAAAAGTAATTAGAAGTAATTTTAATTATATTATCATTTTTCAATATATTAATATTATATTCAAATTAAATTATTATTTTTTCATAAAATTTTATAAAAATTAAAAAATTAATATTTTTTCTCAATTACTGACAACTATATAAATTATGTACAATCATAAATAAAATTAATAAAATTTTACAAATCATGATGCATAGTCAATTTATGGGATATTCAAACATTTGAATAAATCATAAGAAATATTTATCTCCTAGTATTCTTATAATGTGTCAGATAGAAATTTATAGTATATTTTACTAACAAGCATTGTACATAAGTTAAGAGTGAATCACTATTTGATGACAGTAGATGTGGCTATATATATAACATCATGTATGTGTGTGTGTCTATATATATATATATATATTAGAAATGTGTGTATGTGTGTATATATGTCTATATATTTATATATATTAGAAATGTGTGTGTGTGTGTGTGTGTGACTATATATATATATATATTAGAAATGTGTGTGTGTGTGTGTGTGTGTGTATTAGAAATGTGTGTGTGTATGTGTGTGTATTAGAAATGTGTGTGTGTGTGTGTGTGTGTGTATTAGAAATGTGTGTGTGTGTGTGTGTGTGTGTGTGTGTGTGTATTAGAAATGTGTGTGTGTATGTGTGTGTCTATATATATATTTATTAGAAATGTGTGTGTGTATGTGTGTGTCTATATATATATTTATTAGAAATGTGTGTGTGTGTGTGTGTGTGTGTCTATATATATATATATATATATTAGAAATGTGTGTGTGTTAGGGAAATGTGTGTGTGTGTGTGTGTTTATGTATATGTCTATATATATGAAAACTATTTTATAAACTAGTCACAAAACTTACAACAAGAATAATAAAATTCAGTTATTTGTCTTGAGTTTTGTTAGCTCTATTAGTTGCTTACCTTATTTTTTTTTTTTTTAATACGAGGAATGGCAGGCACTTTAAGGCCATTGAAGCAAGATATCTTAAGGCATCTTTTTCTGCTTTCATGGATGTGCTTATACTTGCCACTAAGACGGTAGAAGAATTTGGGCAATAAATCAAGTCAAGAGTCAGCAGATAAGCACATGCACAATGGGCCAAAATTGGGATTTTGGCTGAGTTTTGGGCCTCCTCTTTTAGATGCTCGTACCATGTAATCTAATGTTTTACCCCCTCATTATAATATATTGTTTGAATTTGTACCTATTGGATCCATCTTTATATTTGTTTTTCTAGTCTGGTTGAGTCTGTAGGCGTGAAGTAAGGCCTTGCCATTTGGGCCATCCGCTCGTGTGGCCTGGCCCAATTGTGTTTTGTATTTTATGTAGAAATTTGGTTTTGTATTTCTAAATGGAGTGATATAATAAGTTCCATTCTTATAGTAATAAAATAATCATAAAGTATTTTTTTTTTATTTTATAATTATTGTTTTTTATTTGTGAATGTGAAAATATGTTGATAATGAATTTTACCATGATTTTTTTTTTTTGCTTGATAAATATTTCAATTTTAATTAATGATAAAATATAAAGTCTCGAACTAGTTGATAATTCACTACATAAATTAGAATTATGTCAACTTACTCAATAAATTTTAATTATGATTAAAAAGTCGAGTAACATTCAATTTCTATGTGATTAAATATGAAAAAAAAAATTATCATATAAAATAAATTTTTTGATTTTTATGATTCTAAATTATTATCAAATTTTTTTTAAAAGAGTGTAGAAATAATGAGGAAAATAATATAATTTTCTAGGAAATTTTAACGATTGTATGAAATATTAAGTGTTACCCAACTAGTTCATCAGCATGACATCAATGATATGAATTTGTATTATGAAAAAATTATGAAAAAATAGCCTAGTGAATGAGAAAACAAAATATAACTATAGTTAATATTTTATTATTTTATTGTTATTTACTTATTTTAGATGCAATGACAAAAAATAAAAAAATTTCATTTTATTTTTAATTCATGGGAAATTAAGTTAGTGCGAAATATAATGGTCAATTTCTTAAAAGTTGAAATAATTTTTTTTCTATTATTCTTGAATTATTGAAAAACAAAAAAGAATTATCAACGAATATCATTTTATCTTGTCTTCCTGAGCTTCTAGGATAAATAATTTCACATAAATCAACATTTCAGATAAAGAATTTCATTTACTAGTCTAGTAAAATTTATATGCCATTCGACTAACTGTGAATATAATTTTTAACTGTGAATATAATTTTTAATATATCAGACTAACTGGTATGATATATGATGATTATTGTATGTTTATTATGTTTATTCAATATTTTAAGAAGAATACAAAAAGTGTGAACGCCTTCATTAATGAGTAATATGGTGATAGTCCCATCTTGCGTGAGTAATTATGAACATGCAATCAACAATATGATTGCCTGGCTGGTAATGAGGATGATTGTTCTTATTCGTAAGTTACGAGTTTGATCCACAAGGATACCAGCTATGCTTCCCAAGGTATGTATCAGTTAGATATATCATACTGTTTGGACAAGAGCCTTACCTTCTCCAATCCCAAGTTCTCGAGACTCGTGTATGATATGAGACAAGAGATAGTAAAAGTTAATTTTGGGAAGAATAAAAAAATAATAATGAACATGCGAAGAAGTATATTTGTTATTAATATTGAAGTTGTTGATTCAAATTTTGTATTTGATGATAATCTTGCATTTTTAAATAATAATTTTATCTTTATCAATCTCATTTTGTGAGAGTGTTCTAGTACATGATGTTTGATATATGATTTCGTGATCAATATAACAGTTGTTGAAATTGTAGACCTAATATATTTTTAAATTTTTTTATATTATTTTATGAAATATCTGAAAGATTATAAAAAAAAATCATGATCTAACTTAGGAAAAAAAAAATAATCACAAAAATCACATATAATCATTAATAAAAATAAGTAAATATATAAATTTCTCTCAGATATCTTCTCTATTAGGTCTCAATATGTTTTAGTGCATCAAATGGAATGTATCATCAGTCACATCAATATGGTGGATAAAATAGAAAGCTCTGATTTGTTTTACTAACTGATATGTTTCATACTATAGTATACAGATATCTTTAATGCTTGAGTACATTATTCTCAGCTTGCTCAATGATAAAAGACCAAGTCGAGAATATATAAGTAATAAATAGGTCAATCATACCTCAAATGTCCAATGGAATATCCTACCATTGGAGAAAAAACATACATTCTACCCCCATTGAATTCCAAAAGGCTTGTTCCTCAAAATCTTCCAATTCTACCAATAAAAATCAAAAAAAAAATTAAATTATTTAGAAAAATAAATCATGGAAGACAAATTAATATGATGATCAGAGATCAATAAGAATTACCATCTTTTTCTCCAACACTATTATGAAACATAATCTTATGTACTTTTTTTTCCATGATTTATTTGCAGAATTATCTTATGTACTTTTGTTTATCCCCTCCCATATCCCTCCCCCCTTTACAAACTCATTTCATATTATTCATCAGTCTATATATGAGTATTGGGGCCCCAAGGTCAGGGCAAGTAAGGCCCCCATCCCAATATCATGAATAGAGCGATTGACAAAGATACCTTGCAATGTGTATCTAGTTATCTTGTTCACTTTAATGCAAATCACCATCTTTATTTTTTTATTCTTCATATCTACCACTCATTACGATCATTGATATCTCTCATGACTCATCTCATAATTTAAATGATTTATGTAATGTCCCAAATGATATTTTTCTCTTCAATTTATTTCAATCATTAAATAACTCAAGTATATTTTCTTCAATATTTGTTATGAAAGATACACCAATGGAAAGCATAAGTCTTGTTCACTTGAAATAATTAATCAAAACATTTACTATGATTTTATTTCTTTTATCACCCAATCTATGTGGCCTAGTGGAAAACAAATCATCTTTTTTTCATTAAATAATTTTTTATTAGATTTTTAATAACATTTTTTTTAGATTGAAACCAACAAATTATGATTCTTCATCCGCTTCTCATCCTGCCCAATTGTTTAAATCATAAGCTGAAAGCAAGGATACTTAACTGTGTGAAATGAAATTGCAACCTCTCATGCTTATCTAATAATCAATGCACGTGTCTTGTACCCTGCTTCTTTGTTCATACACATTATTGTGTTTGTTTCGATATTATTGTTTGCAGTACCACTATTTGATCATGTATGAAAAAATGATCCATAGTGTCTTTCTGTTTTGGTATCTTTGCAGATAATATGATACAACTCTTTTCTCTTTGGTTGTTATTGTTATTAGATTTTATCTGGCATCTATTCTACTATCTATTTGATTACTAACTACTTCATATTTACTTATAAACATGCCATGATTTATATTTTTTCTTATATTCTTTAGCTTCTTTAGATTGATATATTTTTCTTATACTCATCGAGGAAAGTCACTTAGTAAATTGACTACTTGTATCACTTTGGACTTTCAACTTCCTGAAAGAGAATGAAGTGCTCATTCCTCCAGCTTAAAACTCCAGTGTATTGGGATGAGAGTTCATTTAGTAAAATTGAAGATAGAAAAATTCTTTGTTTATAAACTCTTTATTTAGAAATCTCAAAATAAAATATTTGGTCTAATCCCCTCTAAGAAATCTCAATAAACAAAAAAAAAATTGATTATATGGGATTTTGAAGTTCAACCATTGGTCTAGAGGTTTTGGAATGGGTATGTTGGCCTTTGCGTGCCATAATAATTCTTTTCAAGCCATAATGGGCCACCATGTTGAATCATCATGCATAAAAAGTAAGGTAGCATGGTGTAATACTTTGGCCTATTAACCTAGTCATGTCCCATGACTAGGTTGGTGTAATACTTCATGGCCCATAGCTCGTGATCACTAGCTCTCATGGCTCAGTCATTCAAGCATCCCCCATTCAGTTTAACTTTGTTATATATTTTTTAATTTTAGTTAAATTTGTATCATAGTGTTTAATTAATAAATGAATTTTTGCATTACTTTAATTATATGTAACAATTAATTAAATTAATAATAAATATCAAATTATTAAATAGCTTGAGCTAAAAAAATATTTAGTTAATTCTTTAATAAATTACATGAAAAAATAAGAATAAAAAAAGAAAAGAAATAATTGAACATAATTTTTTTATTTTCATTATTAATTCGTAATCAATATCTTGAACATCACTTTCTAATCATTCAAATATACCAAGACTCATAATATATCTCAGTCATGAGTTATCCATTCCTCTTCAATTATATTCATAATAATAAAAAATAGATTTTAAATCAACAATTAATATTGATGAAGTTAGGGGATGTTTAAAATTTTAAGTGCGTTTGATAATAAAATGTTGGGAGCTGAAAATTTGAAATTTTAAGTGAAAATTCATTGAAATATTTAAGTAGGTAGGGACTTACTTAATGTTGAAGGCTGAAAATTTTTAACAATTTTTTTTAAATTACTATTTTGTTTTTTTTTTAATTTCTTTTTCGTTTTCTCATTCACACTACAGTTCAGTTTGTAAACCTATCTTCTCATCCTCCTTTTTCTGCCACCACAAACCCTAACCCTAACCCTCTTTCATGATTAATTTAAGAGAGAAAATAACAAATCAATTAGTTGTTCATTAATTTTTGTTTTTATATCACAAATTTAAATAATTTTAAAGAGTTTAGATTTTGTTGGTTATTTTTTAAATATTTTTATTTATTTTTTAGATTTATAATTTATTTATAGATATGTTTTTAGTGATTTTATATTTTTAAATAATTAATAATTTTAGTGAAAAAAAATTTCATTAAAAATTATATATATATTGGATAATATGTAATACAATGAAAATAAGGGTAAATAAGTAAAATACATCATTTTCAGTATTCAATATTTATAGTTATCAAACAATATATTTATATTCAGCATTCAATTAATAGTAATTTATCAAATATTTTTTTAATACAAATTCAACACTTATAAAATTTAGCCTTAATTTTATAGCACTTAATTTTTTCAATTTTATCAAACGAGCCCTAAATATAGGGCGACCTCTGAACTTGCCAAATATACTACTAATGTCACATATGTACCAAATTATAATGCAAGTGGTATGAGTCTACACAGATGAATATATGTTCATTGTATCATAAAAAATCTTTAGAAATTTTATAAAAGAAATTTATGTATTCTAGTCAGAATCATCAATAATAAGTTCATTTCTCTTAGTCCCGTTTGATAAAACTAAAAAAATTAAGTGTTAAAAAATCAAGGCTGAATTTTATAAGTGTTGAATTTGTATTGAAAAAATATTTGATAAATTACTGTTAATTGAATGATGAATATAAATATATTATTTGATAACCATAAATGTTGAATGCTGAAAAAGATGTATTTTTACATATTTACACTTATTATCATTGTATTATATATTATCAAACATAAATAGAATTTCTAATGAACTTTTTTTTCACTACAATTATTAATTATTTAAAAATATAAAATCACTAAAAACATATCTATAAATAACTTATAAATCTAAAAAATAAATAAAAATATTTAAAAAATAACTAACAAAATCTAAACTCTTTAAAATTATCCAAATTTTTAATATAAAAATAAAAATTAATGAACAACTAGTTGAAAGCGAGTTAGTGTTAGGGTTTGTGGTGGCAGAGATAAAAGGAGGAGAAGACAAATTCACAAATTGAACTATAGTGTGAATGAGAAAACGAAAAAGAAATGAAAAAAATGATAAAATGGTAATTTAAAAAAAATTGTTGAAAATTTTCAGCCTTCAACATTAAGTAGGTCTCTTCCAACTTAAAATTTTCAATGAATTTTTACTTAAAATTTAAAATTTTTAACTCAATATTTTTTTATCAAACACACTTAAAATTTCAAACTATTGAAAATTTTAATTTTCATTAGTTTGAAGATTTTAAATACGTCATCAAACAGTCACTTATTATTGACATAGTCGAATATCATGTGTTTGTATCAAAAATATGACTTCAATATCAGGAAAGTGTAATTCCTATGATGTCTCGTATCCATTTGAAATTTTTTCTTCTTTAGACCCACATGAAAATAGAGACTACCAAACTTCTATTATCTATTATGAACTTATTTATCTATAGGAACTCCCTCGGCTAAATACATCAAAGTAATAAAAAAAAGATAAATTAGTTGACATGTAATAATAGAAATTTACTTTTGAGGAATTCAAGAATCAATTTTTCTCAAATCATTTTTACATCAAAGTGATACCCAACGAGAATGACATGTAATAATATTGTTCTCTCTAAAATAATCATAGAAACATAGATATTAGGTAACAAAAATGTGCATTTGAAGTACAATCAAACATTATTGATCTCAATTAGTTCTTCCCTCATAAAATATCAATACACACTTTTTAATGTCAACTTCTATGTGACTTTACCATTAGTCAATTGCTTAGCGATAGCAAGAAAATTTGTCCCTATGGAGATATTTGAAATTCATTTTATTTCTTTAATCAATTCTTGGATTTCTGCTACCATTTTTTTTCTTCTAGTTGAAAACATGCAAAAGCACAAGAATACTTTCTAACTTTTAGCCATGAAATCTATCTCCTAAACATAAAAACATGCTAGGAAAATAGACTAAAATATTGATGACTTTTTGGCCTATCAATTACTAGCGTACTTGGTTGTTGTGATGCAGAAATAATATGATAGTCATTTTAATTTTTCAAACTAAGTATAGCAGCAACTCCATGATAATATCATAGCCATTGAGAATTTGTCACGTAATAAAAATATTATACTAATAAGTTTGTAGGGTTATGGTATATAATAATTACCTCCAATCAATTAGGTCGAGTTTTGACCATGATTGGATGCCAAAACTAAGACTCATTGATTTACCTCCTCTTCTAAACACATCCAAAGTTCATAATTTCATGATTATTTATCAAAACTCTTCTACGAACCAAAAATTATGAAATAATTACATAGTTGATTCATTTTTATGTATACACATCATTACCAAACATAAAAATGCATAAGAATTTTTTAAAATTGAATACCAAATATCTTCACATCTAGTTGATCAATTTCTAAGTCCCAACTTCCAACTATACTCATAACTATTCTAATAGAAGGTATCTTTACTATGAAAGAAAATGTCTAATAAAAATGAATTCATTTCTTTTGACTAAATATTTTGACTACTAACAAGTATTGTATCTCAAATGAAAATCATCATCAATAAGTTGCAGTACAAAGAGTCATCTATTTTTTAGAGTCCACTTTTTTTAGGTAAGGGTACTTGATCATATTTTTGAGTGACATGAAAAGTCTCCAACTCTTCCTGCATAGCTTGGAGGTATTGCTCTTTATTCTCATAAGTTATGGACATTGAAAGGTTTTGGGTTTGCCTACATATGAGAGTAATATATAATTATAGAATCTAGAAGATATCTAATTGTGCCTAGATGATCTTCTTAGTTTAGACTAATATGTATTATCATGAACAACTAGATCTTGTCTAGTTTAAAGTAGAATATAGTTCCTCATCTCCTCGACAAATATATCTTGGGGCTCAAAAATATCAGGTGTATCCTATGACTTAAAATCATCAAGAAACTGCTCAATTCCTTCCCCTTGATCATACTAATATCTAGAAAGAACTAGTGCTAAATCTATACAAATAGGAATCTCTATGGAATCATTTTTCTCTCTACTTAGATGACTATCATCTACTAGTTGGTCCTTCAAAAAAATCACATATCTACTCCAATTAAGCTTTTTAAAAATTTATTCTCATAGTTTGTACTCAAACTCTTCGTATCCATGTCTAATGAAGATGCACATATGTGCATTATTATTGAGTTTTGATCATTAAAGTTTTAGGATATGAATGAAAGATGTGTAACCAAGAACTTGTAAGTGATCATATGAGATATTTTTCCCAATCAATAATTTATTAGGAACATCTCCAACCAAAGCAACAACATGACACATATTGTGTTGGGAATTTCGCATTCAAGGTTTATGATTTTATAGATTAAAAAAGAAGTGGAAGAAACATCAAATGATATATATCAACAACCACGATAATATACAAAACCACAGTACAAACACAAACCACACTAGAAAACACAAAATAACATGGTTCACTAGTCATTCAACATGACTAGCTATATCTACCAGAAAAATACTTATGCATTTATAGATTATAACCAAAATCAGAATGTTCTTACAGTATGTGCAGCAATCGAGAAGAAAATCACAGAGAGAGCGAGAAAACAAAAGATAGTCTGACGAAAGAGAATTTGTAGCTGTGCAAAATAGTAAACAAAAAACATATTAATTAACCTAAGCGAATCAGATCACTCATACGGCCTAGGATCTACTCCAAATTTTTCTTTGGCCTACTGATCGGGTAGCATGACCCCCCATATTGTGTTATTACTGCATTCCCAGCATCTTAATATTATTCTTTCCTACACTTACATGAAAATATTAAAATAAAAACATATTCGATTATACAAAATAGATAATCAAAATAAAGTATACACAATATATTGATTATATCAATACATGTATGCATGGGCATAGCTTCTCCCCAGACATTCTTGGGAAGATGCATATAAGAAAGCATGTGTTGAACTCTTCTTCAATAGTCTAATTCATCTTCTCAATGACACCAATTAATTGAGGAATTTTGATTGATATCTTTTCATATCTAATATCATGTGATACATAGAAGTTGTCAAAATAGCATTGATATTTATCTTATTATCAGAACATATAAAGATTAGCATCTTATTAGTATATCTTTCAAAGCTAGCAATGAATTTCTTAAAGATAAGAAAGATGTAATCTTTAGTTTTTAGTATATATGCTCAAATTTTCCTAGAGTGATCATAAATAAATATGACAAAATAACGGGTTTTACCAAATGTTCTACTTGCATGGAGTAAATATTGGTATAAATAAGATCAAAGTTATTTACTCTTCTCGAGGGTTGAAGATAGTGAAAAGGTACTCAATGGATTTTATTAGTCATATAGTTCATACACTCATCAAGAAAATTTGTGTGGTCAAATAGTTGGATATTCCTTTTAGCTAAAAGTTAAAGGCCCTTCTTACTAACGTGACTAAGTCTCATGTACTAAAAATTAATATTATTCAATTGTTGAACACTTTCCTATTCTCCAAGTACCTTGCCTAAGTAACATATAAATTACTTTTATTTTTACCCCTAATAATTACAAATATGTTTTTTGTTAGTTTATGCTGGTCATCACCAAAATAACTCATATATCTTGTATCATCCAACATGTCAACAAACATCAGGTTCGCATGATTGTCGATTATGTGCTGGACATCTTTTAGTATTAGTTGATCTCTTGTATGCATCTACATATAAATATCTCACATGCCCAATATCTATGATGTCTCACTATTACGCATCTTTATTGTGCCATAATCATCAAGTATGTATGTAGAAAAGCAATCATTATATGAGATGATATTAAAACATGCTCTTGAGTATATCAGTCAATTACCCTCTTGACATACTAGATTAGTAGAATTAGTATCAACTAATGTCAAGTCGCTTTCCAAAGGTAACATTGGTCTTTCTCTTAGGTCTATCTCTTCTCATGTATTATTGCTATAGTTTTTTTAAAGAATAGTAGTCCTTTTTTGCATGTACCATCTTGTTATAATGATAATGCTCAACTACCCTTCTACTTCGTGCCTTGTCATTGGAAGAATGAGTTCTTTTGGTAGTATGTGTATGTCTTGTGGTGCTCATATCATATTTCTCAAAAATGAGAATAACATGAAAAGCTTATCTCTTCTTATGTTTCCTTATTTCTTTAGACAATCAATTTTATGAGATAGTATGCATGAACAAAACACTTCGGAAACTACAAACTTATCTTAGCTATCCAAAAATAAGCTCAAGATTAGACAAGCTAGTAGCTTCACTTCCAAGAGCATCTTCATGGATGCAAGCTAATTCACTAGTGATTGGAAGATGTTGATGTATGTTGGCGTTAAACAATCATCATTGAATATTAGATTAACTGGACATCTACTAATCAATATTTTTTTTCTAAACATGTTCTTTTCAAATATAGACTCTAGTTTCACTCATAACTTGTCTACCTTTATTTTATCAATAATATACTAATAAATATTACCACTTATCCTTTTTCAAATAGTAAATGTAGTCCTATAGTACAAATGTTCCCATTCTTCTACACTCAACTTTTCAAGATTTATCTTTTTTCTAATTATCTCATACAGTCATTTGACTATGACGAAGTTATTCATTCTATTTTTTAAATAGAATAATTTGTATCTATTAACTTTATTATCACATAGTGGTCCTTCATGGTAATAGAAATCAATGACAATAATGATAATAGTGAGTAAACTAAATACCATCTTGATATCAATGAAAGACCTCCTCGATGGAAGTTCGAATCCTACTTTTTTGGTAGTACCAAGAATCTCTCTCCAACCATAGTTGTTAGGGTAGACCATTTGGACCTTGTTTAATTCGACTTACCAAAACTGTGAATAATCTTGTTTATTTTTTTTTTGTTTTTTGTTTCTTTTAATAATTTTGTTTGGTTATGTAATGGAAGTTTTAAAAGTTAAAATACTCGAAAGTTGAGAAAAATCACAAACCAAAATACTAAAAATCCAATATCCACTAAAATGTTCAAAGTCTAAATATAACATTGCTAACAAAAATAATGTGTTCTAAAGACTTTTTCATATATATCAAAAATCTATATAATACACAATACTCAAAATTATGTTTTAGACCAAAATATATATTTCTAAGATATAATACCCTAGAATTCACAAATCCAATATAAAGGCGTTGACCTATGATTTTGGGGAGGATGCTCCCAATCTCATTTAGTATTATTCTTTATGTAATAGTGTAAGTTTGTTAGGATAACAGCTATAGAATAATAATGTACCTTGTATCTTTAATCACTAGAAGAAGAGGTGATTGTGTCCAACAACTGTTTGAATGCCAAACTACCTTCTAAGCTTCAAAGATACACAACATTACACATTCATAAGAAAAACAACAACATACACATTACACACTACACTATTTATTTAATGAAAAACATAATGATCATATAACTCATAGTATATAGATATTGTGCAATACACGTACACAGCACAACATATATAAACACAACACATTAGCATGATTCAACACAAATTTTGGATAGGAGGGGTTGTTGTCCAAAATTTTTTAAAGGCAAGTACCATAGAGAATAAATTAATATGGATCACAACACATATATTTATATGGACATCAATACAATATAGAAATACAAAATGAATACAAAATAGAAATACAATATAGGCAAGTACCATTGCGAGAGTAGGAAGAACCACAAGTTCAAACTAGTTGTGTTCAAAAAACCACAACTTTTGTGCACACCTTGCACAACCAAGAAGAAAAACCAATCATGAAAACAAACATCCCCAACCACATGCTCTTATTGTTTTTTTTTTCATTAATTAGATGTTTTGATGGAGACACTTCCACCACCCAAAAGCCACCTCATGTGCCTCATGCAAAAATATGAATATTTTCAATTTTGTTATTTTTTTGAAAAATAGAATACATAATTTTATCTAAAAGTGTCAAATGGGCCGTGTCATGTTGGTAGGACAGATAGTAGACTTCCAGTCTGCCCGGCTTGATACGACATGATCAGCATGATTTCAAGTAGACTTATGCCTACCATGGTGGGTTGTATAAAATCATGTTAAATTGAGTTTAAATAAAATCTTAAAAAACCTACCATGTGCCATGTGGACGTGGAAGATACTATACTTAAAAAAAATATCCGCTTTTGTTTAAAATAGGTCCAGGCAGGGTTCAAGGTCACGGTGACCCATGGTTCATTCCTGGTACATGGTCCCGGGTCACAGTCATCATGTTGATGGACCGTGCCAATGAGCTAGGTATGTGGGTCGTGCCTAGCCTGACATGAAATATGACAACTTCTAGTCTAACACGACAAAAGCCGTGTCTCACATCGTCACAACCCAAGTTCATGTTTGGTTCCGAACCATGTCATGTAGGGGCAGGCATGTCTCAGTTGGGTCATGCCTCATGCCGTGCCTAGGCTACCTAACCTATTTGACACCTTTAATTTTATTACACATTCTTTGTCTAAAGCTTTATACCTGCAAAAAATAAAAACAAAAAAGAAATAAATTGATCTTAATTGAAAAATAAAACATATAGGTTTAAATTAACTATTATATATTGTTATTAAATTTATCCAATGAATATTGCCAAGTAAAACTCAATCCTATCCAACTTGGGCAAACACAACAAATATGGTAGTTTAGCATATTCAAACATCTAGAGAATTAATGTAATTTAAGACATAATAACTAGTGAACTAATAAAAGAAAATTTTGGAAGAAAAATTGGTTTCGATAATATATCCTTCAGGTATGACATCATGTTCATCAAAAAAATATTAATTGACCACATGGAAAGTGGTTCAAGGGATACCAAAGTGAAAGAATTTCTATCTCATGATTCTTGAAATATTAATAAATTATCCTAAGTTCTACCTCCGAACTTGGTTGAAAAGATAATTAGTATACTGATGTACAGTTAGCCATACCAACCTATATTATATTGGGATATGGATGAAAAAAAAGATGATTTCTTTTGAATATTAATATCTAAAAAAAGCCAAAATGATTTAATCTTTCAGAATATTTGGCATAACCAAATTCCCATGAAAATATTTTTATTTAGTTTTCAAATGTTAAATTCTTTTATATCTACATATGATACTCTATAGGAAAAATAATATTGATCAACCTCAAAATATATTAATTATAAAAAAAAAATGAAACTATGTTGCATGTGTTTATTCAATTTAAAGAAGTAGCAAAGATATGGATTCATTTTTATCCAAAAATTAACATTCATGAAAAATTGATTCATCATATATTAACACTTCAAAAATTTTGCACCAAAACTAACCCCTACACAAATAATCACTTTACAATGATTCATGTCCTTTGAAAATATGAAAAAAAAAGAAGAAATTATGCAAGAATTGTATTTTTTTTTCAAGTGGTAATAATACATAAGATTGAAATTCAAATATAAAATTGAAAAGAAAAATTATTTCAATGATTCAATCTATGTCTGAGAAAATTATTTTCATAGTTTTCACATGTGATAAGTAATTACAATTTTTTATTGCTACAAATAATTTTAATGGAACAGAGACTATAAAATATAGGTCATGATGGTGGTAAGTTATAACTTTAAAAGATACATGTGCTTTTCTCGTGTGAAATTAGTGCTAAGGTTGCATGTGTATATTAAATATGACCCATAGAAGGTGAGAGATACTTCTTTTTTTGATAATATTTTTTTTTTATTTTTAAATACATGGAAACATGATAGACATACAACACTTAAACTCAACTTTGATTTGAAATAATTGGGACTAATAAGCACCTCATCAAAAAGAGTTTCAATCTTTCATATTTCTTGTATTAACATGCAAGGATTTATTGAAAGGTAGCTCAAAAATGAAAAAATCTTTTTCTTGACAATGTGAATGATAAGGAGTTCTTACAGACAATACATGATGCTGCATTAGGATTATTCATGAACTGTATGCTAAAATAGAATAATTAAATAACATTGAATTCTTTTAAATACAATAAATCCATGGTAGACTGTCCCTATAGAGTTCTTTCCAAATTTTTGAATTATCTACGGAGAGTTCGCTTTCCTCATTTGATTAGTATTCCAAGTCTACAATAGGAAATAATTTGTTATTTTGAAGGCCAAAAATGAGGAAATGAAAGAGTCACACATACATGGTTTATATATTTTCTCTTTTTTTTTCTTTTGAAAATTGTGTTGTATTCCAAAAGCATGGTATCGTTTTTTGTCGTAGGGGGGGTTTTTTTTTGAGAGGCTTCAACATCTCAGCTAGCTAGTTTATTATAACAATTAAATGATATCAATAAACTTGTTTAAAAAACATAATAGTAACTATCATTATGAAAATAAAAATTAGATGAATATTACATTAAATTACTGACATGCTAAGAATCACTATATAACATAAAAATATTAATAAAATATTTAATAAATGATTACAAATTACTTGATGTCGAAGAAACTACTGTGTTATCCTATATATCAATTATATTTTCATTTAATAGATTGATAACTTCTCTCTATTTGTTATTGAAGGATCCAAGTCTCTACTCTCTGGCCTATTGATTTTATTTGGATGACCCGACTAAATCTTATCTCATAGAGATGTTGTATGTATCTTTTTTGTTTTTGTGGTACATTCCATTTATATTTATTTTTTGAGACATAAAGTCTCAATAAAAGTGTTTCGCTATGATCAACCTTATGAAATCAAGAGAATATGGTGTATGAGAGTTTATACCATTCTTGCAAGTAGCAACTAACACATAAAATCCAAATCGCCTTTATAGGTTAATCATAATAAATTATGCATTCTCAATTGGATTGTGCAATTATTCTTCATTATCTCGTGCTACATAACCAATTTTGTTTGATGTGTCTTTCCATCTATTGAAAAATCATGAATAAAGTGTTGACCTTATAATTTCATGAAAGTGATCAGTAGCCATGGATACTTATCATGGCTACTGATCATTATTTCAAATATTCTAATGTCGTACATAATGCACAAGGCTCCTACTTTAATTTGAGGTCTGAAAGAGATTAATATATCAATAATCTTACTCATGAATGTCAGAGAGGCTGTATCTGATGAGTCTTCAGCCTGAGACCTACCACCATCACACAAAGACATATGACATTGCACCAAGATATGACCTCCAACATATACATGCAACACAAGGGCCTTCAATGTGATCAATCAACCTAGTACTATTCTCGCTCAGATACATTTAGCTTTTTAGTTCTTGATTTTTTTGAAATAATGATCAAATTTAATATTTTCTAAAAGAATATAATTCTAAAATGTTTTTTCTTTGATGATTGTGATTTGTCTTGAATTTTGTTGTAGTACTTACTAACATGATGCACATAAGCTTCATTGTATGTTTCATCAAAGAGCACATGAGTTATAAGTGATACTATTATATCTATCATATATCAATGTTAAATTCTCAATATACCTTCTATTGCTTCTCAAGTTCACATATAAGAAATAGTTTGTTATTGTTAATATCACCATGCATTAAAATTTATTAAAA
Source organism: Sapria himalayana (assembly GCA_029783825.1). Classification (NCBI taxonomy): domain Eukaryota; kingdom Viridiplantae; phylum Streptophyta; class Magnoliopsida; order Malpighiales; family Rafflesiaceae; genus Sapria; species Sapria himalayana. The sequence goes on from JAREIK010011713.1 coordinate 834,059, forward strand.
TAAGTGAATACATTTATTATTGTTAGCATCACCATTCTTGCATAAAATCAAATGTTATGCAACTTTAAATCCCTATAAACATACTTTACTAGCGGCGAATAAACACTTGAATGCTCACAACTTATTGATTTAAAATTAATACTTATTTGTAGTTTTTGTAACACACATATAAAAATCATGTGAATACTATCTTCGTTGATCAGATGTCTCATTAATTTCTATCAGTAGAAAAATATGATAATCAATTTTGGATTCTTTTTATTACATGTTTAATAATACTTCAAGTAAATAAGTGTGGTGGAACATAGAAGTTTATATCTTAAACATACCTTTCATATCTCATTTTGTTCCCCATAGCATTTGAGAATATTTATCATCGCTTGAAGTGATGTACCAACATTCAGTCATTCATAGATGACTTGAAATAGTGAATTCAAAATTTTTTCCATTACATAAAGTTGAATTTTAGTTTTCAAAGCCTTGTTTATCATCAAGTATTTGTCCTAACTTTTTTAGATATTAAACTTGAAGAGCACATTATGATATCATATTCTACGAGTTTTGTTTTATACACATGATCACTTGTTGATGGTCAAGTTTGATGATTCCCACTTGTCCAAAATACAATAATATTATTAAAATTATCATAAAAAGTCTCTTCGTTCATACTAATAAATTGATCAATGATAATTAATATTGTCTAATTGATAATTATCAAAACAAGTATGTTTTTTTTTCATGCATGATACTAACCATTTTCTTTCAAAAAAATCTATTATTATCAATGTTTATGTTTTTAATATCAACAAATTTTGTTGTATATGACTAAACCATAATGGAAAATGCAATAACAAAGCTGAAGAGCACAGTAATAATTCTTTTTTATAATTGTCACTATAAAAGTAAACACAGTGCTCTATAAATTATTTTTTTTTATAAATAATAGTACACTGAAATATTGACATGGCAAAATTTTGAAAAACAAATCAAGATCTTAAAATGGATAACAAAAAATATTGAATTTCCATCACATTTCACATAAGAAAGTTGATGCTTTCTAAGAAACATTTCCACGAGCATAATGAAATTATCATTACTAAAACCATATCAAATGTAATTGAATGTCATGAGATATTATGAAACATGCTTCCTAGTAGTTATTGAGCTCGATTTGTTATTGTGCTGAAGAACAAGATTGAGAAGAAAAATGTTATGTGCATGCTCTAATATTCCATCCACTTCACAAGCAAGCAAAAAATTTGCCTTCTTATCTTTTGGCCTATGCTTGTAAACTATTTTTTTTTCTTACTATCTAGTTTTTTTTAGGCAATAGAAAAAAATAGATGGAAACTTTCAAGTTTAAAGTGAGTTTGGTGTGCTTGGTCTTCTTTTCAATGAAAGAAGGATTATTTTTTATCTTGACTAGGAAGTTAACTTGCCTTTGTTGCCATTTTTTTATATTTAGATAGGGCTAACATGAAAAACATGGTTGGTTGAAGGCTATCAAATCGAAACCATTTGATTATCACATTTACTCTTAGATCTCACTAGCCTGTACTTTTTTGATAGATTGAACTATCTTAATGATATCGATGTTATCGAATATATATTAAATTTTCATAACTCATCAAAAATCTATGAATAATATTGAATTATATATATATATATATATATATATCATCGATATCATTAAGATAAACACACACACACATGCAGATACACACACACACACACATGCAGATACACACACACACACACATGCAGATACACACACACACACACACATGCAGATACACACACACACACACATGCAGATACACACACACACACACATGCAGATACACACACACACACACACACACACACACATCATCCAGAATCAATCAATTTGACTATAATTTGTTCTTAAGGAGACAAACATCAATTATGATCAAACATATTTTAGAGTTATTAAATTTTAATAGAAGTAATTGAACAATATCAACTCATAATCACTATGATGAAGAAAGCTCAATGTTTAAGTAAAAATGATGAACATCAATAAATGTTTGTCATAAGACACGTTTCTATTATTATCAAAAATATAAAAAAAATTAATTGAAATATTGATTGATCATCAAATTTTATTAAAAAAAATCATATTTTTCAATAAATAAAATCACAAAAATCATTAACTATCTATCATGAAGCAAACATTAATTATGATCAAACATAATCGAACAATCATCAATATGTATGTATATGATTGCTCCTTTGTATTTTTAAAGCAAAGGAACAATATGTGTATATGTGTGTGTGTAAAATATCAGATTAATCTATCAATGATATTTATCATAATTTGATGGTTATCAACATATGATGGTTTCAAAATTATATTTTTAAGCAAAGAACATCACAAATTTATGTTCAATCAATCTTGAAGCATAACATTCATAAATTATTGCATCTCATTGTTCCTTTGTATTTTTTTCTGATTCATGGACGAATCTTATTGTTCTTGTGTGGTAAATATGAAATTTATGAGAACATAATAACTTATTTAATTCTAAGCAACACTATTTTTGTTTAGTAAAAAATAAAAAATTCAAGAAATCGCTACTAAGTGTAACGATAAGTGTATTCATCTTAAAAAAAAAATAAAAAAATTTTAAAAAAATTTATCTATCATAGAGGTGTCAAATAGGCTATATCATATTAGCAAAACATGAAATTTGGTGGCTCAGTTAGACTACTGTGTTGTGTTGGATGCAACACAAAATGGCTAGCTCAACGTGATCATAATTTTGGTCAACCCACCATGACCCATAATTGATTTTTTAGAAAGTCAATCACACCAAGTACGTGGGCCTTGCTGAGCATAACACGACCATGGGCTAGACATAGTTGTCGAACATACCTAGAGGTGTCAAACGGGCTGGGTCGAGCCGGCCCTTTTTTTTGAGCATGAGCGTGCCTTCGTGTAGGGCCAGACACGGTCACTATACCGCGCCGTGCACAGCACGACACGATTTAAAAAAGTCGGGCCCAGCAAGGCCCACAGGCATGACAGGTCGTGCCGGGCCTGGCTAGGCCGTATGGTTCGGGCCTCGTGGGACCGTGGGTCGGGTCCAATCAGACCCGACCCGTGGTCTTTTTTGCGGAGGGGCAATCGCGGGGTCGGGCTCGGGGGACACCCGACACGGGACGAACCCGTGCCGGTGTGCCGTGCCACGGGCCGAACCATTCCTGGTCAGGCACGGCACTACACGGGCCAGGCACGGCTCGTGCCTAAACCGGGCACGGGATTTTTCCGTGCCGGCCGATCCAGTCACGGCCGAACCATGCCGTGCCTCGTGCCGGGCCGGGCCGGTCCGACCTAGTTGACACCTCTAATCATACCATCTCAGGCCTTGTACTACTGAATTGAGCCATGCCTCATGCCGTGTCTTAGTTGCCTGACCCACTTGACACCTCTAATTCATCAAATGGTGCTAGTTCATGAATTCGAGACTCACTAGATGAAGTTTCTCTAATTTTTGGGATTGACATACATATTTATTTGTTTAAAATATAATGTTAAGTGAGATGATTGTTTTGGGGCTAAATTATGTAATAATTTAATTGTCTAATTTCTCTAATTAAATTACATAAATTTAATTGTCTATTGAGTATGGAATGTAATAAATATAAAATTGAGCATATAATTTTATTTTTGGAAAAATTATGTTTTGGGGCTCCCAAATAAAACAATTTATTTTTTAGTCCATTTTTTAAAAAAATTTTAATAAAAAACATAATAAAATAAAAAATATTTATGATCTATTCTACTTTCACATTTAATTACAAAAATATCTTTAATACATTTAAAATTTATTTTTTCCCTCGAAACACTATTCTCTATAGTGTCTCGTGCTTGAACAATATTTTCCAAAAAATACTATTAATGCATAAAATTACATTTCTATAACGCTATATATATATATACACACACACACACACACACACACACACATTTTAATCATATAAATATACAGTATGTATATACATTATGTATATATGTTAATTGTTTTAAATACATATTCACATGTTTAACATATATATATATATTATAGTTTTAAACTATATATGTATATGTTATATGTTTTAAATGTTTATATATATATATATATATATATGATATATAGTCATATATGGTATATATAGTTATATATGTTTAAAATGTAAAAAAATATTTAATGTATTTATGTAATATATAATCATATGTTTTATATAATTTTATAAATATAATTATCTTTGTGAAAATTGTTTTCCTAAAAATAATGTTCATCTCAGAAACAATGTTTCAGGAAAAATAATTTTTTAATATATTAAGGGTATTTTCGTAATTAAACACAAAAGTATATCGAATTATAAATATTTTTGGTTTTGGGGTACTTTTAATTAAAAAAAAAAAAAAAACAGTACTAAAAGATAAGTATTTATATTTTATGGTCCAAACCATCATTTTCTAATTTTTATTTCTAATTTAAGGTTAGAGAACGTAATTATTGATTTAGTTTTAGCTTTTTACCTGGACGTCAACGTTTTATAAGTGAAGGGAAGTGAGTCTGAACTCTGAAGGCGGAAGCGTGAAGCCTGGATTTATCAGCAAAGCCTGTTTTATCCCGTTGGAAATCCATCAATAGACGGCATGCTTTGCGGTCTGTTTGAAGATCAGATAAGCAGGCGATACGGAATGGTGATTGGGCTGTGGATTAGTTTGAAAACAGTAGAATATGACGACTATCAGGGAGACGATAATAGGCAGTGAGTTTAACTTGCAATTTATCCAGCCATCAATCATCTTTCTCCTTCCCAGATCATTTAATATATTCAAATTCACTATCTGAAAACCAGAGCAGAAGTTGCGTCGAGAGATAAAGAATGCCGGACCGAAAGCTCGTATTTGCTTATTATGTTACTGGTCATGGTTTCGGGCATGCCACTCGTGTTGTCGAGGTTCTCTAATTGCTTGTTTCGCCACTGCTTGATATTTTCAGATTGATCTGCCACATGAATTTATCAACGACTCGGCGCAGGTCGTTCGGAATCTAATTCTCTGCGGCCATGACGTGCACGTCGTTACTGGAGCTCCCGATTTCGTCTTCACCTCCGAGATACAGTCCCCTAGCTTGTTCCTCAGGAAGGTGATTCTAATCTTCGACATCTCTGTGTGTGAATCGAGTGTCTTGGAGGTGATTGGCGCTTACAGTTTGTCAGGCCCTTCTCTGCTCATGGATCTCACATCCTACTGTGCTAAATTGATTAGTTAAATATCATCACTAAAACGATAAATCTGGATTTCTTTACCGTTTCTGTTTGCTGCTCTAGCACGCGAATATGGCAGTGTCATAATCTAGCGGCTAGCTGTTCGAGAAGTTATTGGAAATACTAAATCTAAAATACCTAAAATTTGTTGTGGCTGGCATTGTATAGTTGCTTGTTTGTTAGTTGCCAGTAGCATATGCCTGCTAGTTGTTTATCCAAATCAGCCTTTAATTGTTTGGTCATGGTTCCAAAATAAGGAAGCTTTAATAATGATCTCCATGGATGCCCCTTATCATTCTCTCTTATTCAGGTATTATTGGATTGTGGAGCAGTTCAGGTAGATGCCCTCACTGTTGATCGTCTTGCATCTCTTGAAAAGGTGCTCAACCCATATCTTCTTTTTTGCCTTACATGATAATCGATAAGATTGGTTCAAATGTTATTTTTGTTGTTAGTTCATCAATATTTATTTGAATGATATGATTGAAATGAAATTATAAGAAATCATGTCTTAATGTGATGACAAACATCTTTATCTAAAGATTTTAGCTCCTAGATTAGAGATTCTAAAATATGGCATATCTAATTTATCAGGGATAAGACTTGCCAAGATATATATATACATCTCTCAACCTAGCTCTTAGGTGGGAGCAAAGTGCACTAGATCTGGATACACCCACACATGGGTAATGGATAAAATTCCATTCTTTGCATCACTCACATTTCTATTTGTTGTATTCTACTTTTGTTTTGAGAAATGGAAAGAGAAAGGGATGAGAAGAGAGAGGAAAGGGGATAGAGGAAAAAAAAGAAAATTAATGTTATATTTTTTCATTTACTGAAAAGTTTGGAAATCTTAATTCTCTCTCTCTCTCTCTCTATATATATATATATATATATATATATATATATATATATTTGTATACTTGAGTTGGGGAAACCCTAAATACTCGGTGATTTCATATAAATTAAAATATTAAAAATAAAATAAACTAATAAATGATACTAAACCCTAACACTATTTATTTTATGTTGTGGAAATTTCACCATCATGTCTCTACTACTTGTCATTTGGACATGTTTCTTGCTAATTCAGAACATGCAACAACTAAATTTGTGTGCATGGAAGTATCCTGAGAGGTTTGTTAATTTGTTTGTGCTTATTATTCAACTAATTGTTTAATTTTATTCGCATGGTAGTATTCAGAGACAGCTGTTAAACCAAGGGCATCTATTTTGGAAACAGAGATTGTGTGGCTGAAATCCATCAAAGCTGATTTGGTGGTATATCTCTGTGCTGTTGCTAATAATTGTTCTCTTGCTTTAGTTTTTATATATTGTTTGTTAAAGTGATGATAAGCTTCAGTTGTACTCAACTTTGTGCTCCAAAACAGGTTTCTGATGTCGTTCCAGTTGCGTGTCGTGCAGCAGCTGATGCTGGGATTCGTTCTGTCTGTGTCACCAACTTTAGGTAAAGCAATAAGAGAGAAAAAAGAGATTTTTATTAGTTTTATCAAAATAAAACATGATGTAGTAAGAGCATGTATGCCTGAAGCAATGATTTGAGCAGCAAAAATCACTATGCAACACTATCACATAGCGCAGATACATATATTCATGCAATATACATAAATTATGACAAAAAGAAATGCAGGCTGAAATTCTTAAGATTTTCATAAAAATTTCAATAGCCACTGAATTATCATGAACGCTCATGAATGAATTTTGATCATTTTTTTTTAGTAAGCCATGTGAAGGTAGGCTTTCCCACATAGTTTCTTCTCTAGTATAGTCTCAGGCGAGCAATAATGGGTACTATTAAGTTCTAATCTTGGAATAGGGTCTGTGCTCAAAGTTTTATAGTGTGATATACATTTTCTTGGTCTCACCTTGACAAATTTAATATGTTACATCAACTCATGAAAAAGTAAATTGAAATTAATTAAATAATAATTGCATGTAAACACTAATTATGCTAAACATAGAAATATATTATATACTTATTATTGTGTAATTACATAAATACTTGTGGAATATATAAGGGAAAAGTGCTACAAGCCAGCAACAAGTGAAAATACTCATGGTTTTCTCTCTCTCTTTCTCTCTCTTTGTCAATCTGGTATCGGAGGGACGTTACGAAAGCGTGGTGAACCTGCTGAAGCTTTAGATCTCACATGTTCCTCTGCTTTCTTCTTCCTTTCTGCATCAAATTCGGGCGACCAGAATCATTGTCGGCACTCCTGCGATGCTTGCCCCGGCCCCTGAATTTCCAGCCCCTTCCACGGCCATGGCTGCTCTTGTTTTTCCAGTGTTTTTCTTGATTACAACGTAACAGCGTCCAGTATTCTCGTTCATCGTTGCCGGTCATGGGTTCCAAGGTGGCCAGGAAATTCTTCACCATCAGTGAAGAATTTTCCGAAGCTCTCTCTCCCAAAGCTTTCTGACCCGTCGATCCACCTCAGCGCCCGCCTTCTTCTTCACGCACGGGATCGTCTCCATCGCTCGGAACAGCCGCCTCTTGCAAAATCAGTGCTGCCATCACCACCAATGGTTGGGTATCCAGGTCGTACTGTTTCTGGCAAATTTATCACAGGGAGATTCAATTCCCGACCAATAGCCTCCGTAATCTGCAAGGCCTTGTCATCAGCAACAGATTACCATCTACCATATCCATGCTTCTGTTCAAAAATCCTGTTCCTTGCCTCTTCAACCTTTCGGGTGCTGCCACGCCACAATCTGGAGCTATACTAGGGCTCTTTTTAATCTGAAGTAGATATGACTGCTAAAACTTTCATTTTTTCCTCTATTATATCTGGATCTCCTATGATTACTTTGGAGGAATTAGTTGGCAGTGACAATTATCTTTCCTGGTCAGCTTATGTTGAACTATGGTTTATGGGTCAAGGATATGAGGATCACCTGGTTACACAGGAGACATATATCCCTGAGGTTGACCGCGTATAGTGGAGGAAGATAGATGCTCAGTTATGTAGTATATTGTGGTAATCAGTTGATACTAAGATTCTTCTTCATCTTCGGGCATACAAAACTTGTTTTAAAATTTGGACTCAAGCTAAATGATTATACACGAATGATATCCAGCGTCTTTATAAGGTGACTTTAACTATTGTCCATTTCAGCCAACAGGACTTGGATCTATCTACTTATATTGGCCAGATTACTTCTCTTAAGGAAAAGTTCTTGACTGTGATGCCTCTTATTTCTGATGTTGGGGCTCAACAAACACAGCTTGATAAGTTGTTCATGGTCCTTACTCTTATTGGCCTCTGTCCGGATTTTGAGCCTGTCCGCGATCAGATTCTTGGTAGTTCATCAGTTCCGTCCTTGAATGATGTGTTTGCTCGTCTCTTTCGTATCTCGTTCACTCAGACTTTTCCATCTGATAGCACTTCAGATTCTTCTGTGTTAGTTTCTCACACTATCACTCAAGGTGGCCGCAGAGGTAACCGAGGTAGGGGCCAACGTCCTCATTGCACCTATTGCAATAAACTTGGCCACACTCGTGATCGTTGCTATCAGTTACATGGACGGCCTCATCGCACTGCCCATATGGTCTAGTCCTCTGATTCTCAGCTGCCTTAGCCTCCGAGCTCCTCTGCATCTCAGACATTTCAGGCTTCTATTGCCTCTGTTGCCCAGCCTGGTAATACCTATGCATGCCTTACCCACACATCTTCTCTTGGACCCTGGATTTTAGATTCTGGAGCTTCTGATCACATATCTGGTAATAAGGATCTTTTCTCCTCTATTTCTACTACCTCTGCTTTACCTACTGTTATCTTAGCTAATGGTTCTCAAACTGTGGCTAAAGGTATTGGTTTGGCCCTTCCTCTACCTTCTCTACCTCTCACTTCTGTCCTTCATACTTCTAAATGTCCTTTTAATCTTATTTTCATCAGGAAAATTACTCGTACTCTTAATTGCTCTATTATCTTTTTTGATAAATTTGTGACCTTGCAGGACCGGAGTATGGGGAAGACGATTGGCATAGGACGTGAGTCTCAAGGCCTCTATCACCTCACCTCGGATTCATCTCCTGCAATTTGCATTTCCACTGATGCTCTTCTCTTCATTCACAGTCATTTGGGCCACCCTAGTCTCTCCAAGTTCCAGAAGATGGTTCCTCGTTTTTCCACTTTGTCGTCGCTTTCGTGTGAGTCATGTCAGCTTGGGAAACATACTCGTGTCTCGTTCCCAAAGCATTTGGATAATCAGACAAAGTCTCCTTTTGAGCTTGTCCACACTGATGTTTGGGGTCCTTGTCGGACTGCGTCTACTTTAGGATTTCAGTATTTTGTCACTTTTATTGATGACTATTCTCGATGTATTTGGTTATTTTTAATGAAAAATCGAGCTGAGTTATTTTCTATTTTTCAGAAATTTTATACTGAAATCTAAACCCAATTCAATATTTCTATTCGTGTGTTACGCAGTGACAATGCCAGAGAATATTTTTCATCCCCCTTTACTTCATTTATATCTCATCATGGGATTCTTTATCAGTCTTCATGTGCTCATACTCCTCAACAAAATCGGGTAGCTGAGCGCAAGAATCGACATCTTGTTGAGACAGCTCATATTATCCTCCTTCATAGTAATGTTCCTCTTCATTTTTGGGGGGACGCTGTTCTTACTGCTTGTTATTTGATTAATCGTATGTCCTCCTCTGTTTTACATGATCAGATTCTTCATTCCATTCTCTTTCCTGACCAACCACTTTATTTCCTTCCTCCTCGTGTCTTTGGTTGTACTTGCTTTGTTCTTATTCTCACTCCTGGACAGGACAAGCTTTCAGCCAAAGCCATGAGGTGTCTCTTCTTGGGATATTCTAGACTTCAGAAGGGTTATCGTTGTTATTCTCTTGAGACTCATCACTACTTTATCTCCGCTGATGTTACTTATTTTAAGGACTCACCATTCTTTTCCACTACTTCTGAGTCTCTTCCTGTTTCTGCAGTCTTGCCCATTCCCATTGTCTCTTCACCTGATGTTGTGCCTCCTCGACTATTTCAGGTTTATCATCGTCGCCCTCGTGTCGATGCTCCTCTATCGTTTGCTGAGGCACATGCTGACTCACTTTCTATCCCTTCGGCTTCTCCTGTCCTGGCTCCACCCTCTCCTGATGACTTACCCATTGCTATTTGAAAAGGCAATCGCCCTACTCGTAATCCTTATCTTATTTACAATTTTTTGAGTTATCATCGATTATCTTCACCCTATTCTGCTTTTGTCTCTGCTATATCCTCTGTTTCTCTTCCAAAGAGCACCCATGAAGCTCTTTCCCATCCAGGCTGGCGACAGGTAATGGTGGATGAAATGGCTGCTCTACACTCTAATGGCACTTGGGATCTTGTTGTTTTACCCTCTGGTAAATCTACAGTTGGTTGTCATTGAGTCTATGCAATTAAGGTTGGTCCTGATGGTCAGGTTGATCGCCTTAAGGCCCGCTTAGTTGCTAAAGGCTATACTCAGATTTATGGTTCTGATTATGCTGACACATTCTCCCCTATTGCCAAGATTGCTTCTGTTTGCCTGCTCTCTCCATGGCTGTTATGTGTTCTTGGCCTCTTTATCAGTTGGATATTAAAAATGCATTCATTCATGGTGATCTTGTCGAGGAAGTTTACCTGGAGCAACCTCCTGGTTTTGTTGCTCAGGGGGAGTCTGGTTTAGTATGCAAGTTACGCCGTTCTCTATATGGCTTGAAACAATCTCCTCGAGCATGGTTTGGTCATTTTAGTTCTATTGTTCAAGAGTTTGGCATGCTTCACAGTACAGCAGATCATTCAGTTTTCTATCATCATAACTCCTTGGGGCAGTGTATTTATCTGGTTGTTTATGTGGATGACATTGTCATTACAGGCAGTGATCATGATGATATTCAGAAACTAAAGCAACATCTTTTTACCCACTTTCAGACCAAAGATTTGGAGAAACTCAAGTATTTCTTGGGAATTGAGATAGCTCAATCTAGTTCCGGTGTGGTCTTTTCCTAAAGGAAGTATGCTTTAGACATCCTGGAAGACACCGGTATGTTAGATTGTAAACCGGTAGACACACATATGGATCCAAATGTCAAACTTGTACCAGGATAGGGGGAGCCTTTAGGAGACCCAGAGAGATATCGACGACTCGTAGGTAAATTGAACTATCTCACAATTACTCGTCCAGACATTTCTTTTCCTGTGAGTGTTGTTAGTCAATTCCTACAATCACCATGTGATAGCCATTGGGATGCCGTAATCTGCATTCTTCGATATATCAAAAGTACACCAGGTCAAGGTGTGTTATACGAGAATAGAGATCATACTCAGGTTGTTGGTTACACAGATGCAGATTGGGCTGTCTCACCCACAGATAGACGTTCCACTTCAGGGTACTGTGTTTTTATTGGAGGTAATCTAATATCTTGGAAGAGTAAGAAACAAGATGTAGTAGCGAGATCTAGCGCTGAAGCCGAGTATCGAGCTATGGATTTGACAACATGTGAACTCATATGGTTGAAATATTTTCTTCGAGAGTTGAGATTTGGAAAGGATGAAGAGATGAAACTCATCTGTGATAACCAGACCGCATTACATATTGCATCCAATTTAGTCTTTCATGAAAGGACCAAACATATTAAAGTTGATTGTCACTTCATTAGAGAGAAGATCGCATCAAGATGTGTTGCTACAAGTTTTGTTAATTCAGATGATCAACTAGCAGATATCTTCACTAAATCTCTCAGTCGTTCTAGGATTAAATAAATTTATAACAAGCTTGGTGCATATGACGTATATACTCCAGCTTGAGGGGGAGTGTGGAATATATAAGGAAAAAGTGCTAAGCCAGCAACAAGTGAAAATACTCAAGGTTTTTTTTTTCTCTCTCTCTCTCTCTCTTTCTTTGTCAATAATACTAATACATTTATTTGTAAAAAAATTTTGAAGCTAAAAGTATCTAAGTGAAAATAATACCAAGATAGTTGATTATTCAAGAATTCTTTATGTTGTATTCATGCATTGAAGATCATGTTATGATATGATGATAAAAATTTTCGTTTAAGAGTGCTAGGTTTTAAACTCACCAGACGTAGTTTTTTTTTTTTTTGATTTTATGGGTTAAACTTGTTGAGTTATTAATCTCTCCTAGATACTGGAATAAAGTTTGAGTTTGATACATTGGGTGTGATGAATGACTTATGACTTCCATAGAAATATGTTGTACATGTGAGTATCATATATCTAATAATGACATATTAAATGTATTCTTCTACCCAAAACAAATTATAATTTAATAAGCGCAAAAAATGCATTTAGAATATAGTATAAATATTACACACTCAACTTGAAAGTAAAGAATGAAGTTGAGATCTTTTTAAAATATTTTTGAAGATGCTAATTTTTTGATTTCTATTATAATGATTTATAGTGATGATTGCTTCATGTTTTAAAAAAGTGCATGCTCTACAACTATGGATGACTTGAGGCATGCCTATGTGACCTAAGCATGCACCTTAAGCTATTATATAGAGATGTATCTAATACATAAGGCTCCCACTTAGCATGAGGTTTGGAAGAGATTAATTTTTTGACAGACTCATTTTTGAAAGTCATATAGACTTTGTCTTATGAGTTTCGAAACTGAGATCTACCACATTTGAATAAAGGCACTTAGCACTGCACCAATACATGACTTTCAAATCGAGGCCTTAAGTTATTGTCCATATATTTAAATTAAATATTAATATATTTAATAAATATTTATTCGATTCTAAACACACATTAATAGATATTTTAATAAAATAAATTTTATATATTATTATTTCCAATATATCAATATATCATGATAAAATAAAAAAGCAAACATAGAAAATACAAATAAATAATAGTTACTAGTAAAAATAGAATATTAAAAATATAAAATATAAACATATATTTGAATGCAAATTAATAAAAATAATAACTAATTAATTATCTTGATTTTTAAAAATATTATCTACATTATTCTTGACTTTTGTTTATATATATATATATATATATATATATTAAATGAATCTTTCATATTATTTTTATTTTTTAATAAAAGAGAAAATTTTACTCTAAAATTAAAAGTTGTTCTTTTATGATGTAGAAATGGGGCATGATTTTTCTTTGATTCTAGTATAAAATAATCTCCTTTATTTTGATAGCTCTAACAATATCATGACATAAATATGTCATTATTAAAGACTGAATCAACTCTTGCACTTTTATATTAATCTTTTTTTTTTCTCTTAATTTTTTATTAGGTACTCTCTTAGAGTTGTGCTGATTAAGTCTTATCTTAATACTTGATTATGTTTAATTTATATCAAGTTATTTAAGTATTAATATTGTAATTTATTTTGTCTATCACTGTGAATTTGTAAAAATTGTTAAATTCAAAAGTTATTATTCAAATATATCATAAATATTAATAATAAAAAATTACATATTATTAAACAACTTATAATTTTTAAAATTAAATTGAATAAAATTAAAATAATTAATATGATATGATTATATTTTTGTTATGAAAAGTAATTTATTTGTTAAAAATCATTGAATATTTGTGGGCAATATCTTTTAAAAATATCATAAGTGCTTGAAAGGTTTCCCTCAATGAATGTGATTTGCTTAGGGATAGGTGAGGCATAATGATGCACCATATGCATGTATGGATTATTGTGTGTATATTTTAGATGTACCTTCTGAAATTATGGAACCTATTTTATATTTTCTTTTGATAAAATAATATTCAATCTTCATTTGTTTTTTTTTCTTGAAAAATCAAAATGAAAAATATATGTTTATTAGTGTGCATATCATAATATTGTCATTTCATCACAAAATAGAATTTTAATCTTTTAAATATATATTTTAATATTGTCTTAATTAAAAAAACTTTTAAGTAGTTATTATCATTATTTTTTTAATAAGGAAGATATTTTAGATAATTATAAATATTTATATTTGATCATTTTACTTTTATGAATTGTGATTCAATTTTGATAAAATAGCTAAGAAGTTGAGTGTTTGCAATCTGCGAAACAAATCTTAATACTTGGATATTTTTTCAGTTAACCTTAAAAGTATAGAAATGCTGTTTGGCGGAAAAAATGTTCCATGCTCAAGTATAATTTCTGTTGACGCACAATCATGAAGTTCAAACGCTACTAGAATGTTTAAAGTATACTTTTATTGGGAAATAAAATCTTTTTCTAGTGTATTACCTTGATTCTTTTAAAATATGAGTTAGCTAAAGTCATTCATTTTGAACTTGGATTGAAGAAATTATCTGAAATATAAAAATTGACTTATTATTATTGTAATGATAATCTTATTTATGTTAACAAGAAGTTAATTCTCTTAGTGATTAGATTCTTGAAAAAATCAGATTAATTTGATATCCACTCATGGAGACCAAGAGGTCCTAATATAAAGCTAATAAATTAATTGATTTTTTTGAAGATCACTATATCCCATATGAGATATCTATAAATGACAAATCAAAATTATCTTTTAGGCACAAGAAAACTTAGTGGTTTCTCCAAGTAAACTTTTTTATGCACACTATGTATTAGAGGTGTCCTTAATATTATAATAACATATTTCAACTTGGTCACTGATTGATGATCAACTTGAGAATATACAAGTAAATAGTTCAAAATAATCAATGAAGTCTTGTCCTAGTGGCAAGGCAGAGGCATTTCAGAGGAGAGGACTCGAGTTCGAATTCCGTTCTGCGTAAGTGGAACTGTGCCTCCCAAAAATAATCTCTCAAGCGGTTGGGCCAAGCGGTGTAATCTATAGGGCCAGGCCAAATGATGATTTTCTGGGGTATGGGGCTGCGCAAGAGGTGGAGCCCGTCACTATAAAAAGTTTACCCGAACTTTAGTTCTGGGGTATAAGGCCGTGCAAGCGGTGAGGTCTGTCACTATAAAAATCTTACTCTAACCTTAGTAAATAGTCCAAAACACTTAAATATATAAAAAACATTTTATATCGTATGAGAGAAAATATATAATCCCTCATGCTTAATTTCAAATGAAATCATTTTTAGATTTTTTCAATAGTACAAATAAGTATTAATAGATTAACAAATAAAATTAGAATTGAATTATTTTGAAAGATAAACTCACTTAAAATAAATTAATAGGATGATTTGGAATAAATATAATATAATCAAGAAATAAAGAATCAATTTAAATATTATTATATCTAATGATTTTATAGGATTTATAATTAACAATAATAATACTATCAAGAAAAATAAAATAAAATTAAATAAGTGATTGTCACCTTTGATGTAAGTACTGACTTTTGTATTGATAATTTAGAAGTCTGAATAATCAGTATGAATGACAATATTGATAATACTTAAAAAAATGAAAAGTATCTGTTATTGGCTCAGAGAAAAATTTTATATAATTCTCTCTAGTGTCATGGCCGATCAACTTTGTGAGAACTCATGAATGTATTTGATAGTCAATGTATTTTATTTTAATATTGTGTAATACTCAATTTTGTGTCGTTGGAATTTTGGCGACATACCTCCTTTAGCATCGATGTAGTGAGTGCCTATGCCCAGCGGACACAGTGGGTGTGCGATGACATTGACTTACACACAGTACGCGAGCCACCATTCACCCTCTTGTGCCTATGCTTTAGCACACATGCACACTTACACTGTTCTGGTAGAGTGCACCTATCTTTCCTTTTGCTAGAATTTGTGATTCGCACATCCTCATGTCTTAAAATAATTGGGTTTCATAAAAATAAAATAATGCATAGTGCCCTTGGTTCAATGGATTAGGGCAGCACACATATTGGGTGCTCCCATCAACAATAACCTAAAAAAAGTAAAAAATTGACAAGGTGAAGTTTGATATTCAGGCATATAACATGAAATCATAAAAACCGTCGTACCTTTCTTCCTGTCGACTATAAAATGTTATTAAAATCTAATGATGGGAGATATGATACTTTGTGGTAGGTGCTTGACTATTATATATGAAATTTTTTATCAAAAGTGCTCAATTATTTATTAAAATTCAAAGTATTCATTCTCTCATGTGAGATTTAATTTGTTTTCATTATCTTATAAGCAAATTTGTTTATTTTATGCCTAGTGAAAAATCTTATATTTCAATAGATTTTTTAATGTTTTCTCCTTCTTCATGTAAGAAAATTAGTTTCCTCTGTTCTTCTTAGAGTTGTCAAGCGGGCCGGGCCGGGCCGGCCCGAATTTTTTGAGCACGAGCGTGCCGCCGTGCCGGGCCAGGCACGGTTTAAAATAGCCGGGCCCGGCACGGCCCGCCGTGACTGCGGGCCGTGCCGTGCCTTGCCTAGCCTGCTCGGGCTTGCATGTCCGTACGGTTCGGGATTCGGGGGGACCGCGGGTCGGGTCGAATCAGACCCCGACCCGCGGTCTTTTTTGCGGGAGGGGCCATCGTGGGGTCGGGCTCACGGGACACCCGGCACGGGACAAACCCGTGCCGGTGTGCCGTGCCGCGGGCCGAACCGTGCCGGGTCAGGCACGGCACGGCATGGCTCGTGCCTAACCCGGGCCCGGGCATGGAATTTTTTCGTGCCGGGCCGGCCCAGCCCGGTTGACACCTCTAGTTCTTCTGGCTTTTCAAAACTTCTCAATCACAACAATATAATGTTGATATGTAGATGATGATAACTGTTGTATGCATGACAATATTTTGCTTCTTAACAATTTAGTTTTTTCATCAGCATCTTCTCAATCAACCATTTGATTACTTTGTTTTCTGTCTTATATTAAAATAGCTGGGACTTCATATACGCAGAGTATGTGATGGATGCTGGAAGCCATCATCGTTCAATTGTTTGGCAGGTGATTTTGATTGTTTTATAATTCACTCTTTTGCAGTCCAGTATTTTGTTTTTTCCAGAATTAACCTTTCACCTTCTTTGAGTTCTATGGAATGTTTGGGTTTGGTTTGTTTTGTTGCTCAAAACATTTTTGCGTTCTGCTTTGGTTTACTTTGAAATTTCAGAAAAGTGAACCAAAAAAAAAAAACAACATTTTTGTCTTAATTCAGACATCAGATGCTGGACTGATTTATCCTCATGACTTATCTGAGCAGTGCACAATGCAATACCATGCAATTTGGCACTTCCCTTTTTTCCCTGGCCCAAATGGGCTGCCATGCAGTGTCTGGTCAAAATGACCCAGAAATCATCACTGGCCAGCTGGGACCCATGCACTGCCCAGGCCTGTGCCAATGTGACTGCGACTGTGCTGGGGCACAGGTCTGCACCCGAGCCCGTGCTTGAGCTCGAGCCATGCTGGTGTATGGGTCTAGGTCACCAATCTCCGCTGGCACGCATTGGTGGCCCATGGCACAAACTGGTGGCCTGTGTGATGCTCAATCCTTGGGCTTTCTGGCCCATTCGATATCTCTACCTCGAGTTATGAACGTTCTTTACAAATCAAATAATTTGTAGAAAAAGTAAGCACTAATGCTTTTCTAGGAAGCAACAACGAGGAGGTTGGCATTATTTTGTCACAATGCCTAAAAATCATTCAAATTATGTTTCATTTAAAATTACATTTTTTCACCTATGAAAATCACTCTGAACTTGAATAAAATCACCACTACATTATTTAGCATACATACTTCTTTGGAGTAGCGAGGCTTTGATGACGTGGAGCACCTTTAAGAGGTTATTTTAAATTTTTATTTATCTTGATCATCTTTAAATAATACAAAAATAAAATTTTTAATTTATTTTGTATTATTGAAATATTAATTTTTGGTTGTGCCGACCTGATCATATTATATTTATCAATTGTATTTTTTATGTTATGTATGAGTTATGTCATATTGTATATGTTGTTGAATACTCATAGCATAAGAATGCTTGTATATATTTTCTTTAATATTTTTGTTCGTTATGTCTATCCAAAAAGCTCTAGGGAACACTTATAGGCATCATATATGCATTAAACTAATTTATTTTATCATCAAGATTAATCTTCATTGTATATATCACTGAAATATTTTACTTATAGGTGATAATTTAATTTCTTAGGTTCTATTGTAGTAAAAATTTTTATTTCAATATTACTTATTATCATCTAGAATGAGAAAATACTTGAAAAGAAAAATTTGAGTATATCGATGATACTAAGAAAAAAATAATAAACTTATTTGATAAGTGTTAGGTTTTTAGAAACCAGGGAGAAAGATAAGATGAGAAAGAAGGGAGATGTAGCAAATGATATTCTATTTTTTTTTTTTTGAATTTGAAAAATGACCATATAACACACACACACACACATATTCAAGTCATGACATCAAACATGGTGAGTGCTATTAAATTCTTAGAGAAAACTTGAAGTGTCATATAACTAATTATTTGTATCTACAAAATAGTATATTACTTTCCCAACGAATACAAGCACAAAATACAATGAATTTGGTCACTTAATCTTTTTAGTGCAATCATATATATTTATATATGTATTTTTCTTTTAATTCTCTCATATAGTTGTGTTCAAGTTATATTAGAGGTGAAAAATAGGCTGTGCTATATTGACCCATCAACAAACCAAGGTGACCCGACATGACCCATTGGCCTAGAGGTAGAATGGGTCTTGTTAGGTTGGGTTTGGTCCGGATTAAAAGTCGACACAATTTTGGCTAGCTTGAGCTAGTTGTAGGCATGTTGTAGAGGATTGAGGCTAGCTTGCCCTAGCTTATGGGTGAGGGTTGGTGCTAGCCTGATTGCCCAGGTCTAGTCCAACTCAGTCCTAACCTAGCTTACTTGTTGTTTGGGCTGATTTGGGTTGGGGCTTTTAGCCCTCTCAAGTCTCATTTATTACATGTGTGTGTGTGTGTTTTTATATATATGAAATTAAAAAAAAAACAAAAATAACATTATAAAAATTAATAATTTTAAAATTTTATTTATAATATATATGAATATGAATGTAAAAAATAATTTAAAATATATATTACAGTCTAAAAATATAAATCAAAATGCTTATAAAAAATACAACAAAATGTTGTAAAATAAAATACATGTCATAACATAGTCAGTTTCATAATATCACTTTGTTTGGTTTGGATTATTATAACTTTAAGTTTTGGTTTTGTTATTTTTATAAATATCATCTACTTGTAGCTTTTAAATTTTATCTTGAAGACTTGTATATGTATCTTCCCAATCTTTTAATTATCATAATTATTCATTAATATCTGATTGTAGTTTAGTTTTTCTATTCGAAATCATATTTATAGTCACAAAAAAATAAACTTTGATGCTATACCAAATAATGGAGAGGTCAATAAATCATTGTCATTATATTAATTATTTTTTTATTTTTAAAATTTTAGAGGGTTTTGAGTAAGAGAGATTTTTTAACTTATTAAATTATTTAATAAAAAATAGATGTAAAATAAAAAAATCATGTAATTTACAAAATTTAGATCAGAATTCGAAGTCGATCAATCGTAAATCAACAACTGTAATTTATTTTCATTGATAATCATTACATAGCTTATCAATAATAATGTGTATAATTTTTTACTATTCAAATAAATAAAATACTCAATATTATAATTTTGAATTTTGCGAGAATTAGAGATAGAAGATTATAATTTAAGTGTGAAAATTATAAGTATTATAAATTTATTTATAATTTTTTTAAAAAAATTTAAAGTTTAAATTATCTTTTTTTGGTGGGTAAAAACCAACTTTTATCAGATTTATATCCAAAATTGTTGGACAAAAATTAAATGATTGAAATTAATATATTTAATTTTTTTTCTTTTAAAAATTAAAATATAAATGTTAATTATCCAAAATTATTGTATTTTTTAAAAAAATGCAAGTCACTATTAACTTTTGACATGATAGTGGCTTGCATCATGTTTTGTTGATTGTTTGCCTTTGGGCATTTGTGCAAATTTTTTAATGTACATGGCTTATTTAGAAAAATGAATAAAAAAGGCACGTGGACTTCACGTCTCTATTTTTTTTATTATATGGAGGAATTTTGCGTGATATCAATGTGCTATGTTGGGTTTGTGCTGCTCATGCTGACATTTTTGGATGTGTTGTGCTTTGGTTCATGTTGTACAATAACTTGAATTTTTTTGATTACTCTAAGGACTTTGTTGATTGAATTTAATTTTGTTGATTGTATGATAGGCCAAGACTCTGTTGATTGGATTTAATTTTGTCAAACTTCAATGATAAAGAAATATAATTTAATTGAATGATAAGAGAGACGAAATACACTCTTATATAATCAAAGAAAGACTAACCTATAAATAGGAAATAAATATGATTCAGGCAATCCACATATTGAGCACTTCTATCACAATAGTAAAGTCAACCAAAAAAATAAGAAATTATATTATCATTCTTTAAGTTGGTGTCTAAATATCTAGAATATCAAATTTAGAAAAAATAAAACTAAGTTGATGCATGCTCAAGAATTTTGTGAATATATTTATAGTTGATATGCTGTATGAATATAAATTGTGGTTTTGATTACTTTTTAATTCTTGTTTTTGAAGAAGAAATAATCTATTTATATGTGTTTTATTTTTTTGTGAAATATTAGATTTATAGTTATATTCTTTGATGCCTGACTATAGAAATAAATTATAATAAGGGAAATGCTTAAAAATTTGATCCCCGCAAATAAATTTATGGTCTAAAGAATTTCACAAATAGTTGTGGCCATTGATGTGTACTCTATGTTTTCGTTTGATATAGAGTTTGTCACTTAAATATAAAATAAAATTCAAAAGATATTATTACAAATTGAAATGTTAAAATAAAATAAGCACTCAATTGGAAAACATCATATAATTAATATTATTATATAATAAATAAAAAGTAACAAGAGCAGCTCATAATTTGGGTGATTCCATAAAAAAATATTAATAGTAAATATAAAATAAATAAAAAATCTTTATACCTCTCATCAAGTTATTGCATATAACTTATAAATACACAATGCCTAGCTTGGAAGAAAGAAAAAAAATCTAAGGTATTTTTAAGGTCTTTGTAAAAATATCTATTATTTAATTTATTGTCTAAATATATATTATAGTAATGATTTCATATTTAATTTTCTCCTAGAGAAATAAATAACCCATCTCACTACCTCACCATCATAGTAAAAAGTAGTGGGATGAGAGTGCATAAATAAAAAAAATAACTATTTGTATCTTATTTTTTTAACAGACAAGGTCATCTCTAAAAAAGTACAAAATCATAATGTAGATCCTCTCTGTGTATACTTGTGCTCAACATGAATCTAAATAACTGACTAATTAAAAGTATTCATGATTACTGACAGAGATCATAAGTTGTGAACATAATTTCACACATCTCATTATGTGAAGAGTTGTGTCAAAGTAAACTTCAAGTAGAATCTAGGAAATAATTGATTATATTGATTATGTATATTATATTTAGTTTTGTGATAGTTAGATAATTAATTTTTATTATGATTCTTTTATGATTAGTAAAGTTAATCAGATGGGTCTCATCATAAGTAAAATTAATATTTGAATCAATAAAAATATATGTTAGAGTACACTCAAAAAGATAAATTTTTATAAGAGTATTAAGTATTTAAGTATATATCCTTTATGTGAAAATAATATATCTCATAGAATAAGATAACATATTATTTCTTAGATTCTACTTGATAAGTTTACTTTGATACAGCTCTTCAAGAAGATAAATCTCCACAAGAGTATTAAGTATTTAAATGTATATCTCTTATGTGATAAGATAATATATCTCATTATGTGAATGGTTGTGTCAAATTAAACTTATTAAGTAGAATCTAGGAAATGATTTACTATATTGATTGTGTATATTATATTTAGTATTGTGATAGTTAGATAATTAATTTTTCTTATGATTCTCTTATTATTAGTAAAGTCTATTAGATGGGTTTAATTAAAAGTAAAATTAGTATTTTAATCAATAAAAATATATGTTGGAGTACAATCAAAAAGATAAAGCTCTATAAGAGTATAACGTATTTAAGTGTATATCTCTTATGTGACAAGATAATATATCTCATAGAATAAGTTACTTTAATGCCAAGAAAATATTTGTGCCTGTCAAGGTCTTTTATTTGAAATTATGTTTGAAAGTATTTCTGAAGTTAAATGATTCTCAACTTGTTATCTTTCTGAATTAGAAATCTTTTATTTAAACAATTAGCAAAATTATCCTTCTATCAAGATTCCTCTTGAAAAATAAAAAAAAATTAATAATACATTTGTGTAACTCAAGTGAGATGACTATTTGTGAAAGTCTCTCAAATCAAGATTTTAGTGATTGTTTAATGCCATACAATGTCTTTCATAATTTATAATATGTACTTGATTGTAATACTTGAAATCCTTATGATTGCTCTATATACACCTCCTCAAGTTATTATTAAGAAATGTATTCTTCATATTTAGATGATGTATCCTCTAATTGTGAGATATTACAAGAGAAATAAGAATATGAACTAAGATAATCTTGACTACTAGAGAGTAAGTGTCTTACTAATTTTCATTAAATATTTGAGTGTATTCCTTCACAACAAGTTTTGAATTAAGGTAATCAATATTCTTATTTGAATTTGTTTTATAGTGAACACTCATTTATAATAAACATATATTCTCATAACTCATGATATTAGTTCTCAAATTTATTAGAATAAAAATCATGCATTTTTTTCATCAGGGTCTATCATTATTTTAGATGAAATAGTATCTCAAAATAAGATTTGAGTATTCTAGTATCATTAAGAGAAATAGTAAAATAAATAAAAGAAGAAATATTATGAGAATGACAATTGAAAGGTCTATTGATGGTACTAGGATCAAATGGATTGGTTGCAAGATTATCTGATTCCTTAATAGGTTCATTTTTAGTATGAGAAGGTTGAACATATATCTCTCTCTTTATCTCATGGTGTATTCTCTAAGTTTTGGGTAGTCAAATCTCATATCTATTGACTTAATATTAATTTATATAGGTGCAAACTTATTACTAGCATGTTATATGAGTCTGAATAAGATTTTGTTACATGAGAAATCTCATATTCTTCAAACTTAATATGAGCTAAATTTGTTAATAGGTATGATGATTTCATGATAATATCATATTGAGTATTAATATGGTTAAATGTATTTAATGGATGACTTTCTCTACTCATTGGTGGTTGAGGCAGGACAATAGAAAAGAGATGAAGAGTAATGGATTCATGTGTAATATTTAGGTGCACACTTTTTTAGGCTCTTTAAAATTTTAGCAGTCTCTAGTAAGAAATAATTATACTTTTTTTATGTACTAGAGTATCTAAGAAAATTATATCTTAAGACTCTAGATGTTAACTTGCTTCATTTTGAAGAGTAATTGAAGACAAATAAATTTATTCAAAAATTTTAGGAAATAAGTTGAACAGTCTCTCTTTAGGATATAAAATCTGCAAAGTTATGTGCTGAGAAAGGAAAAAAGAGGACATTTGATTGATAAGATAAATTGTGATTAAAATAATTTTTTCTTAAAATTATTTTGAAATATATTTTTCATGGAGTATCTAAGTTGTCTAAATTAAATGTCTATTGTTTTTTAGTTATTCTATTTTGTTGGGGTATGCCAATACATAATGTCTTGTGTATAATCTCATAATTTATATAATAAATATTAAATTAGTTTAAATTATATTCTAATGTATTATCACTTAATTTATTTATGTTTTTCTAATTAATTTTTTATTATTTTATAAAAAATTTGAAAAATAAAAAAAATTTATGATATATCATGAATTAGATATATCTATGTATATCTTAAATCATCATTAATAAAAATAACTACATACTTAAATTTTTTTCTAGTTAAATCTCTATTAGGTTCTTACACATTTAAGTATATCAGATTAAATGAGTTCATAATTAAATTAAACTAACATTTTAGCAGATATGCCTCATACTTTTAAGATGAAATATTTAAAAGTTTAAAATAAAATATTCAAAATTTGGTAAATGATAAGTGATAAAGCTGAGAATGTACATGTTATAATTCTAAAACACTTAAATAAGAGAAATATCTTATTAAAGAGAGATAACATATAATCTACTTTGCTCAATTTTAGTTAATTTTTTTGATCTTCCAATAAAATTAGAGTTAAGTTGTTTGAAAATACTATTGACCATAAAAAAATATAAATTAATAAAATTTTTTGAAATAAGTCTTAACTAAGTAATAAAGGATTAAACTAGACACTACCATATCTTATGAATTTTAAATTTTTATCATTGATTATAATTAAAATTTTAGAACATAAAAAAAATATAAAAATCAAAGCACAATTACTATTGACCACCGATATGATTCCTTGCTTATAAAGGTGTCAAACGGGCAGGGTCGGGTCTGTTCGACTTGGCACGGTATGTTTTTTTGGAGGGTAGGCCCGGCAAGAGCCAACTGCCTGAAACCTGCCCGGTTCAGGCTAGTTCGGGTTGAGTCAATTGAATTTTTAAACACACACCCCCCCCCCCCCCCTTCCTTCGGCATCAGCATGTCGTCCTTTGTCTGGCTTCGCCTGGTGCGTGGGCTTGGCACTACACGCGGGCCGAAAACCTTTGGCCAGACATGACACGACTTGTGCCGAGGGTGCGCCCGGCACAGGCTTGGTATGGCACTGTAGCGCCAAGCACGGCTGAGCTGGCCCGGCTCATTTGAAACCTATATCTGCTCTTGTATCAATAATTTAGGAATTAAAAATAAGATTATAATTGAAATAACTAGTAATACCTGAAATAATAAAAGAATGATGCTATTTTAAAGAAGAGTTTTGTATATTTATTTTTAATAAGTATCATTATGGATGAACTTTGTGGGGACTCCCGAATTATTTAAATAGTCAGTCTGTCTTTATCTTTGTTTTATAATGCTCTTGATCTCTTTTACGAAAATAATATTCGATATTTATTTTTGGTGTGTCATATTCTTCTATAATAAGTGTATTGAAGTAAGATTCTCTTCGATCTATATTTTCTGTAATAATTATTACCATGACACAAAAATGTGGTTCCTCCAAAAAATATAAAAAATAATTACACTATATTCTGTTATTTTTTTAATTTTATTTTTTCATTAATCTGTTAGAATCCTAGTAGGGTTACTGTAAAAATGTTGCTGTATATTTTCTGCCATGTGATTATTGTTGACAATGATGCGTACTTGTTGCCCTCACTATGCGTGCACCACTCATTGTGTGCATGCCTCTGCATACACTATGCGTGCGCAAATCACTACGTGGGTATCTGCACTGTTTGCACACCAGCACTGTCTTCACTGCCTTTTTTTATGTTGTAGTTTTCTGTGCACCCTTCGTAGGGTTTGTAAATTCTTACTCACATGAACACTTATCCCCCTGATACTATAGTACAAATTGAAATATAAAAATGTAATAAGCATTCAATCTAAAAATATTATACAATCATTACTCATATATGATGAGCAAAAATAATTATAGCAGTTTAGAAATCGTGTTTCATCAAAAATATCAAAAATAAATAAAAAATAAATAAAAAATCACAACACAATTATTTCAATGAAAAATATAACAATCTATAATTAATTTATTTTTTTATTTGTGTAAATTATTGCTCAACTACAGACTGAAAATCTGGCTAGTTGAAGTTGCCTATGATCACCAAATAAATAACATGGCTTGAATATTTTTTTTATTTATCAAAAAATAGAAGTTATCTATTAAAGTGAGTATGTTGTGGAGAATTTAAAAATTGACTAATTAAAATTATTATATAATTTATTTATGATTTGATATTATTTAAATAATCAATCTTTTCTATAATAGACTTGTAGGTAGTTGAATCATTTAGGGGGCCAACATCAAACAAAAGATTAGTACTTAACTCATTTGGCATATTTGACTTTAGAGCTACCAATTTTTCTAGACTGGGAGGTTTTATTGTTTTAATGAAATCTCACACTTTCCAAAATAATATGTTCAATTTGTACACTGCAGTGTATATGTACATATATTGTATGTACATATACATATATACTAGTATATATGTATAAGTATTTACAAGTATATATGTACATATTTGTACATATACACTATAGTGTAAATGTACATACATGTACATATATACTATAGTGTATATATGTACATGTACATATGTACCATAAAATAGATTATTTTTATTAAAATTATATCTCTTAAAACAATAAAACTATATCTCTTAAAATTATATGTACATAAAATAGATTATTTTATGTACATATATACCATAAAATAGATTATTTAATAGGAGGTTTTATTAAAATTATATCTCTTAAAGAATATTTGGATTATGTTTATAATAGAGAAATAGATTAGTCATCTCAGCAAAATATATATTTTTATTTAAGTGTACTAGCATAAGAAACTTGGTGAATGATGTAATGAAGTGCTAAAGATATCAGATATGTACCATAAAATATTGTAATTGCTAATTATTTTTATATTCTTATTAAATTAATTTCTATTTCTTTTGTGAAATAGCATACAAATAAAAAAAAATAGATATTATAAAATATAAAAATTCAAATAAAATTATACATTTATCTTATAAATTTATAGACTTGTAACCATAATTTCTTGGAATTTTTAAAAATATTTATGAAAATAATATTCTACAACAATATATTTTAATTTTCAAACACAAGAAAAAATCAAATAATTTAGAATTTTTAGAGAGTGGGAGATGATTTTAAAGTGTAGAATAAAAAACATCAAATATCTATATTTATAAATATATTTTAATTTTTTTTTATAAATATTTTAATTTTTTTTATAAATATTGTTTTTTTTTTAAAATATATTTTAACTAAACAGAACAAAATTCTTCTGTTAGTTGGATTACGTCCAGAATCATTAGAGTAAATATTCAACTGTCAGAAGTGTGCGTGCACACAAGCGTGACAGGCTATGTGACCATGTCACCAGTGTTCATTTTTAGTCCTCAGTGTTCGATGGTGGTGATCGGTCCAGCAACCATGAAAACCTGATGCAACTTTACTCTCCTGGTGCATGAAGCTTTTTTAAACTTTTTTTTTTATTTTTGTAATTTTTCATTTTTTTATTATTTGATGGGAGAACCTAACTTTGGGAGGTCTCGATAATTTTAACATCTATATAAGAGATTCTCATATATGTTAAGATAATGAAATAAATAAATGTTTAGTTTTTCTGCTGTTTTATTTTTCAATTGAAATAAATAAATAAATGTATAATTGTGATTATAATTGATCAGTATGTGTTTCAAATGAATCTTTTGTTCTTTGGAAATGTATTTCAGATAGCAGAAGATTATTCTAATTGTGAATTTCTAATCCGCCTTCCTGGATATTGTCCAAGTATGTCTATTTTTGATAGGGTGCATTTGTGTTATGATATTCATCAAGCTTCATATTTAGGTGGCAATTAATGCCTGGCCCGTGACTTGGGTTTTTGAGGCCGGGCCTGAATTTGGACCGGCCCAATGTTGTTTGGCTGTGGGGTGGGCCAGATCACCATTCTTTGAAACCCTTAGGTGGCCCGTGCAGACTCGTGCCGGCCCACTACAACCTTAACATTTAAAACATAAATCTTTATAACATGCTTGGCCCAGCATCTGCAACTATGGGCTTGGCCAGGTGGCCCATATATCCGTCCTTGACTTTTTGTAATTAGGGGTGTAACGTAGCCGAGTCGAGTCGAGTATTAGGCAGGCTCGGCTCGGCTCGGCTCGGCTCGGTTTTAAAGGAGTAGGCTCGAGCTTGTTCACGTGCCTGTTTACGAGCTGACGAGCCGAGTTTGAGGGTGCTCGGGCTCGACTCGTTTAACTTACGAGCCTGTTCACGAGCTTGGCTCACGAGTTTGTTCACGAGCCTGGTTAACGAGCTTGCTCACAAGTCTATTCATGGGCCTATTTATAAGCTGACAAGCTGAGTTTAAGGGTGCCCGAGCTCGGCTCGTTTAACTTAGGAGCCTCAAAATGATGTTCGAGAATTAAAGAAAATATTTATCTAAAATAACCAACATATAACTAAATTAAAAAGATAAGATAATAAAAGTTCAATTAACTCGATTGAAGTTCAAGAGTTAAAATATTCATCATATTTATTTGTAGGAAAAATTTATTGTGCATTAAGCCTTCTTCACGTTCATGATCCTGTTCACGAGCTTGGTTCACGAGCTTATTCACAAGCCTAGTTAGCGAGCTTGCTCACGAGCCTATTCACGAGTCTGTTTACGAGCTGACGAGCCGAGTTTGAGGGTGCTCGGGCTCGGCTCATTTAACTTACGAGCCTCAAAATGATGTTCGGGCTCGGCTCGTTTAACTTAATAAACGAGTTCGAGCAAGCTTCTAACGAGCCGAACGCCGGGCAACTCGCGAGTAGCTCGGCTCGATTACCGCCCTATTTGTAATGGTCATCTCTGACTTTTTTGTAGTGCCTGCTTTTCGTGATGTTATTGATGTTCCTCTGGTAGTGAGGAGGTTGCACAAGTCTCGGCTGGAGGTTGGTGCCTGGTTTTTATGCAGGTTCTTCTTGATTATCTGATTTGTGTTCTTGATCTAGGTTTTATCTTTGTTGTTGTAGGTTAGGAAAGAACTTGGCATCAATGATGAAGTAAAGCTAGTTATTCTTAATTTTGGCGGACAGGTGGATATTTTGCTTTGCCTTCTATCTCATCATACTAGTCCTACCATGCTCTTGATGCATGCGCAGTGACGTAGCTAACGTTGGTGTGTATAACTTAATATGAGGATTTTTTTTTAAAAATGTTTTTTACATATTAATCTCACATAATAAAAAAAATAGTCCTACAGAATAATTTACAAAAAAAAAAAAATAAATGGGTGAAAAAATACAAGTTTTGAATTTCCTTATTTGTTACTTAAGATGTTTAGTGTATCAAGAGACGCCTTGATGGTAGATCTCAAATTCTTGCTCTTGTCATAAGTTTTTTTTCTCTGAAACTGATATTTTCTCTTTATTGTAGCAGCCATCTGGTTGGAAGTTGAAAGAGGAGTTCTTGCCCTCTGGGTGGTTCTGTTTGGTATATTTCGTGCCTTATCTCCATGAGGATTTCACATGTTGAAATTATATGTGATGGCATGAGATAACTGGTATGGTGAAAAATAGATGGGTGGAAGATTGATTCTATTTAATACATTTGGGAAGGCTATAATCAACAAGTGAATAATTTTACTTCACGTGTTGAAGTAAAAATGTTATAATTCATAAAATACAAAAGATAAATTCGCAACCATTTATTTGAAAAAGTATTTGTAAACACATAGAACAAAAACCCTAATTATCTCAACTCAATAAAACTCATTATTGTACAAGAAAATCTAAAACTATAAAATAGAAATAAAATAGTTTAGAGCATCCCAAGATTGGGTGCTCTCGTCAAGAAAATATACATGTTAAATAATAATAAATAATATTCTCTATCAAGTTGTTGTATAAATATTTCGTATATTGAGTTTTGAGAAAAGAAAGGTAAGTCGAGACCTCCTTAAAGTTTTTTGTAAAAATGATGATTGCGCTTGGTTCATAAATATATGCTGTAACAATAATTTTATTCTAAATTTTATTCTAAAAAAGAATTAAATTTTGTGAGTATCAACTATATTTTTCCTCTGTGATCATGTAACATCTTTATTATTGTAAGTAATATTTATCTCAAGAAAATATTTGAGCCTTAATATTTTTTATTTAAAATTATGGTCGAATGTATTTTTTGAGGTGATTATTAACTTATGATCTTCTTTAATAAGGATATCATTCACAAATTTAATTACCAAGATAAACTTATTCTTTGAACTTCTATGGAAAAATAAAGAATGATATATAATTTACGTGTGTAAAAAAAAATTTTATGGTTGAAAACATTGCAAACCAAGGTCTTGGGGACTACTTTAGGCCATACAAGGCCTTCCCCAAGCTATAAACTAGATTTGATTATGTAGTCACAACTCAAAAATTATGTGGATACTTCATATGCATATATTCCTTAGAATTATCATGATAAATAAATTTTCAAGTTTAACTACTTTATTATCTATTTGTGAGAGGCTATCTATGATGTAAGTATTTGTATTTAAGTCATGTTAGTTACTTTTGGTTAGGTGATTTTTAACAAGTATATGGAGATAACTTTTATATGAACATGTTGAAAATAATTTTGGAATTGGCTAATTATTTTAATTGCAAATGAAATATATGATTGCGTAATTATCATATAGTTGAATTTTATTATTATTTTTTTATTTCTAGTAGAGAATAAGATTGCTCGAGCCTAGAGATATTTCATGATGCCTCATTGGATCTTGTTTTTGTTGAGTCTCTTGGTAGTGTGAGTGAGGAGGCTTCTAGTAGGATAGTTCAAAAATATGAGGTGCGAATCTTTTTTTGAGAAGACTAAGGTTTGAAGGCATCAAGATTCCAATGTAAAAGTGTATAATAGATCAAAATGCTCGTAATATTTCTTAGTCGAGTTATCTGCTATGCCTATCAATCTCGTTCAGAGTATCAAATCGGTACCCCCGGTAATTCTAGTAATGAATCAAAGATCTATGTTACCCATTACTTAGTTATCTATAATGGTGATAAATTATGTTAATTCACTTTCAATTATATATGAGATTTTGTTTCAAAGCCTCTTGGTAAGACAGTTCAAAAGACACGATGTGCAATTATTTTTTGAGAAAACTATGATTTGAAAATATAAAGATCCCATTGTAAAAGTGTATAATTGATCAAAATGCTTGTAATATTCCTTAGTCAAGTCGTCTGCTATATTATCAATCTTGTTCAAAGTGTTGAATCAGTATACCCAGATGCTCTAGTAAGGAATTAAAGATCTATGTTACTCATTACTTTGTCATTTGTATTTTTTTATTTTTATTTTGATATTATAATTAAATCGTCTTTTCTTGATTATTGAATGATTTTAACTTTTTTTTTTTTTGAGGTACTTAGTTATCTATAATGGTGAAAATTTATGTTAGATGAATTATGTATATTCACTTTCAATCATATATGAGATTTTGTTTCAAAGCTTCTAGGTAAGCTAGTAGTGAGATACAAGTGAGTGTATTCAGTAAAAACCAAACTTGAAGGGAATGTTGGTTGGCTAAAGATCAAATTAGTAGCAAAAGATTTTACATATATTTATGATATGAATTATTGTAATAATTTTTTTTCTTGTCATAAGTATAATTACTATCAAATTATTAATTTTTGTTACTTTTCTCATAATTGACTTTTTATTAGTTATGTGAGAAATATATTTTTTTAAGGTAATCGTGAGGAGTAAATATTTATGTAATAACTACTAGATTTTATTTTTGCATGAAGTACATGTATGATTTGTACATTATAGAAAATTTTTTATGACTTGAAACAATTTTTTAAGGTGTGATTTAACTAATTATTTTTAGCAATTACTACTTTATGTCTTATGAGTTCTGTATTAGATAATTTTTATTTTTATTGATATGGATCATAGGATAATATGTGCTGTTAAAGATATGTGTTGATATTTTTATTATTAGTTATTATCATTTGAGTATATCTGAACTAAAGTTGTTCTTTTAGATAATGTTTTAGTTAATGATTTGTGGTGTATTAGATACTTTTCGATTATTGATATTATTTATTTAGGAGTTATAATTTTTATTGCAAAGAGAAGATATGCTATAAATATATTATCTGCGTTTGATATGTTGAGATATGTATTAGTTGATTAGGTATTTGATTTGAATGTATACTTGTTTACAAATATAGATACTTCAATCAATTCTTCTAGTTGAAAACAATAAGAAATCTTAAATATCTAATAATTGTTGAACTTATATCACTCATATTGTTATTATAGTTTGTAATTTCTTATATTTTTCCAAACATATTTATAAAGTTGTAGTTTCTTTGGATTTTTAGATATGAGAAGAGAACTCTATGACATGATATTTTTTAGAGACCATAGACAACCGATTAGATGTTTTTTCAAATTTAGTTGGGTTTATTTGATCATATAGATGAGATATGTTATTGAATTTTTTGTTTTTTAGAATTATATTATCTCATAAAAGAACATGTGAAAGATTGCTAATTTTAGATTGAGTATAAATGCATGGTATAAACTTATGATAATTTGTTAGTTTTAGTAGATAAGTTACCTTTTGGAAGAGTCGAGCTTATTAATACTAATAGCATTAATATATTATAGTGATAATCAAACAACTTGATGTATTCTTGTTAATGTAGTGTTTTACTAGAATTTGAAACCCATTAATATTGAATATCATTTAATATGAGAGAAGATTCAATATATTTCTATAATTATAATATATGTGCTTAATAATGATTAGATTATAGATATATTCATGAAGTTGCTTAAAGGATCATATGTAATTTTCTTTTCCCCAAAGTTGATATATACACACCAGTTTGATATTAAGTATTGAGATTTAATGTTTGTTAAAATAAGATAATACTAAAAATATTAATGTAATAATATTCTCAGAATTTTTACATCAAATATTTTTAGAGTAATATATATGTTGAGTACTTCTATCAAAAATAAAAAATAATAAAATATAAATTACAATATCTCTGTTAAGTTGGAATATACAAGATCAAAAAATTAAGGTTAAAAGAAAGAAAAGTAAGTTGAGACAATTTCAAGACATTCGTAAAAATATTTGCTTACTGTTTTGTTGTCTGAATATATGTTATATTAATGGTTACATCTTGAATCATTTACAATAGGAAGAAACAATTTATTTTTATATTTTGTCTGCTAATGAAATATAAGTTTCAAAGTTATATGTCTTACAATATTACTATCATAGTAAAAGGTGGTTGGAGAAGAGAGTCCATATCTAATCTTTTTAATTAGATGACTCATCTAAAGTATCTCGTAGATATTTATTATCATTGTATTAAATTTTAATTTTATACTGAATCATGAAATACTTATTTATTTCTTATTTTTTTAGGAGATAAAATTATTTTAAAGAGAAGTATAAAAAAATTTAAAAATTAAAATATGAAAAAAATTTAAAAATTATCAATATTTCAATGGCTATAACCTTAAAAATATGATAAAAAATAATAAAAATAAATTTTTTTTATTTCATTTTTTAAATAATGCCTATAGACAAATAATGCCTCCTTACTTAAATAAGTAAGCTCATAAACCCCGAAACCCCTAAATACATAATACTTTTAACATCTATATACTACTTAATGAATAATAAATCTCATTTTTATGTCTATTTATAATAATTTTAAATATTTAATTTAATTATTTATAGTTTAATTTTTTACAAAAAGCTATCTAACAAAAAATTTTTAGTTAGACAAACATTATTTAAATAATTGATTTTTAATAAAAAAAATATAAGCTTATAAAAAGAAGGAAAAATTTAAAAATTAAATATTATTATTTAGTAATTTATTTTGATTTTATTTTGAATCATTTTGCGTCATGTAAATATATTTTAATTAAAATTTATATTTTTATTAATAGTTTGTTAATTTAATTTTTGATCATTATTATAATATCTATTATTAAAATTGTTTATATTGAATTTATTTTATATATAATCATTAAGATTAATATAATTATACATTGTATTCACATTTCAAAAAATTTTAAAAATTATCTTATTTTTTATAATATTTGAATTTTACGGATATATCATAAATATCAATAAAATATTAATAAAAATACGAAATTATTTAAAATTCGTGAAAATACTAAAAAAAAATTTTAAATAATAAAAATAAAGAAACTATATGTAAAGTTATTTTATAATTATAATTGATGCAAAATTTATTTAATTAAAATATATTTAATAATTTAAAAAATGATATATAAATATATTTATGGTTTTTAAATATTTATATTTTTAATTTAATTATCATATAAATGATATAAAAAAGATTTGTTAGTAATATTATAATGATATTTTGTATATTTTACTAATTAATTAAATAAAATATAAAATAAAATAATTATAATTAATTAATTTATTAAAATATTATTTTAAAATGAAAATAATTTTTTAAACTAATGTGCAAGCATTTAATGTTATGGTTGAGTAGGCTAAGTGGTCATAGGGGGTTTTCAACCTTTAGGGGGCAAGGGCTTGCACTGCATGTGCAACATGCAGGCTGGTTGCTTGGCATTCAGACTTGTTTGATTCGCTTGGCTGGTCGGTTTTCAACCCTTATGCTGGTTTCTTCATACTTTAATATGCAAATAGTTGCGTCAATGTGAATATATTGAAAACAATCTTGAAAATGAATAATTATATTGATTGCATATGTTATATTTTGTCTAGTTATACTCATATAATTATTATTTCTAGTAAGTTTTCTATAAATAATACAAGTAATTAGAATGATTGTATTAAAAGTAAGGTTAATACCTGAATTAATAAGAGTATTTTCTAGAGCTAGAGGTGTCCAACAGGCCGTGCCTGATCAGCATGACCCATATTTTTTAAGCCCATCTTTTCACTGTGCTGTTCTGGACAAGGCATGGTTCATTCCTTTCCCTTTGGTCATGTTGTTTTGGCACAATGGCAAGGAGGGGAGGCTTGACATAGCTTTTTGGCCAACTGGGGAAACAGGGCTTGTCGACCTATGCCGAGTTGAACTTGGGTCACTCCGGCATGATTGGGCTGGGCATGATTTTGTGCCCTGCCCAGTCTGCAGCACGATTTCGTGCTCTTCCTAGTCTGCAACACTGGTGGCCAGCTTATTCTCCCTAGCCATTTGCCCCATTGGCTAGGGCCCTAGGGGTAGGGCCTCGGATCCTATTTGTTTTTATATGGATTGGAGTTTGTAGTTTGGACATGTCGGTTTCCAATGTCATTGGGTACTAGCGAGATACATTAGTGCACCTATGACACTCAGATACGATACTTTCGGACCAAACAGTATAAAAACTCATAAATTTTATCTTTGAGATGTTTGATCTGCAAGCTAAGATAAAATTTTGTCATCCTTAGGTCTTTCATTTTGAATTCTAATTTTAGGTAATTTGAAGTCTTTTGAAACTCTTCAAGAGTTCTGATGATATTTAAATCATCAATATATACTGTAATTATCACAATTTATGACTGATATCTTTTGATAAAAACTCATGGACAAATAAGGTCGTCATTATTATAATATTGTTTCAACCAATATTTAGTTAATTGATTATATCACATATGACCTGCTTGTCTTAAGTATTAGAGAGAACTTTATAGTTTTATTTGAATAAAATCCACTTGGGTTAGAACCATACATGTCAAGCAATTGTAATTCTTTAGGGATATTCATATAATGTCACTATTAAATGAGCTATTCAGGTAGGTGGTGATTACATTTATGAGATGCTTTTTAAGTTTTTCCCAAACTGTCAGACTAATTCAAAATTGAAAAGTTATGGCATCCACTATAGGAGAATGTCTCTTCATAATTAATACTGAGTCTTTGTGAAAATCTTTGGGCAACCAATCATGCTTTATACCCAACAACTTCATGATACTTAATTTATTTTCGCACGAAAAATTATTTATATCTTGTAGGTTTTATATCATAAGACGTCATGATAATAGTTCCAAAAATTTTAAGTTTTGCTATCAATTTTACTTCATAATCTATGACTTCTTTTTATTTGGACTAATCTTCTTGATGTCTATATTCTTTCAAAAATATTGGTTTCATATCCTCATTTTTATTTGTAATATTTTGTACAACACGATATGTAAAAATATCGTCGACAATTATTTCATTTTAGTTTCATTATTCCACAATCTTAACATAATTAATAGAGATATCTTCATTTTCATCAATCTTAGATATCTTATTCTTTTTGGAAACTAACTTATCTGGACTTTTACTGGGAAAATTTTCTTAGTTATTTGTATCATTTACTTCTTTTGTTTACAAGAATTTGTATCTTTGGAACCAACATGTCTACCGTGCTTGAGTTGTCTCTTTATCTCATTAGTGGTAATAAGTTATCTTTTAGGAATAATAATTTTAATAGGAGGATTTGCAATTAATATATGTGACTTAGTTACTCTTTTTAAATTAGTAAATACGTTTGCAGTTGATTTACTAAGCTTTGTATATAAATTATCTTTTGAACTTCTTGTTTATATTGTTTCATTTGAGGATCATAGTGGGATAATGATAATTTATTCTAGCTAATTTCTTTTACTAGCTGTTTAGTTTTTCTCCCTAATATTGGAAAAAGTTTTTCATCAAAATGATAATTAGCTAAGCGTGCCGTAAATAAATTTTTAATAGATGGTTCAAGATATATAATAATAGATGGAGATTCATACCCAACATATATTTCTAACCTCTTTTGAGGTCCCATCTCGGTGCGATATGGTGGAGTAATTCGAATATAAACCGCATATCCAAAAATTTGTAGATGGGAAATATTTGGTTCATGATCATGAATCAATTGTAATGGGGAGAATTCATGATAACTTATATGCTTTATGCGAATTAGTGCTGCGGCATGTAAGCTAGTATTCCCTCATGCAGATATTAGAAGTTTTGTCCTCATAAGTAAAAATATCGTATTTAATTGAATTCATTTTATATATGATTCTGCAAGACCATTTTGAGTATGAACATGTGCTATAGGATATTCAATGGTTATTTCAATAGCAGTACAATAATTATTGAATGCTTGAAAAGTGAATTCACCAGCATTATCAAGTTTTATAGTTTTAATAAAATTGTTTCGAAATTGAGCTCATAGTCAAATTAGTTGAGCTAGTAATCTTGTAAAAGTAAAGTTACGAGTTGATAATTGGCAAATGTGTGACTATCTAGTCGAAACATCAATTAAAACCATTATGTATTTAAATGGTCTACTAGATGGTTGTATAGGTTTACAAATATCACCATGTATATGTTTCAAACATATAAGGAATTCAATCACAATCTTGGCTGATGATGACCTAATGATTAATTTGCCTTAAAAGCAAATAGCACATGAGAATTTATTTGTTTGTAATATCTTTTTATTTTTAAATGAATGTTCAGATGAATTCTCTATAATCCATTGCATCATAATGGAATCGGAATGGCCCAACCGGTTATGCCAAATTATAAATTTACTATGATTAATTAAATGCTAGTTAATTTTTGCATTTGCTTCAATACTGCTAATATTGGTGTATTATAGGCCAGAACAAAATGCAAGTAATCTTTCCAGTATATTTTTCTTTCCAGAAATAATAGTCGTAATGCATAAATATTCAACATTGTCTTTGTTTGTAGTTTCAATATAATATTAATTCTTACGAATATCTTTGAAACTCACTAGATTTTGTTGAGAGTTTTTAGAATATAAGACTTCTTTAATTACAAGCTTTGTTCCTTTAGGCAATATGATATGAATTTTTCTAGAGTCTTCAATTAGTTTTACATTATCACAAATTATACTAATATTTGTTGTTTTCCTTTCGAAGTAAGAGAAATATGTCAAATATTTAAGTATAGTGTACATTGTACTATCTATGAGGCAAACATTTGCATCATCAGCAAATGGTTCATTTAGTGATAATTTCATATTCAATAAGTTAATATGTGCTAAAACAAAAATAAATAAAAATAAAAGGTAAACATAAAAAAAATGCATAAATGATGAAAAGGTATTTATTATCTAAGAAGCACGGACACGGGGTTATGACACGGCAGGATACGGGGACACGGTAAATTCTAAAAAACTAGGATACGGATATGGCTAAAATACGGCATGATAAAAAAAATAAAATTAAAAATAAAAATTATTTTCTTTATAAATATTAATTATTTTATTAAATAAATTAAATTATAATATTTTAGTTTATAAAATAAATAAATATATTTTTATTTTATAAAATAAAAATGTTGTATTTTATTTTATTTTATTTTATAAGATAATATTTATAATTATTTTATTTTATAAAATAATATTTAAAAATTATTTTATATTATATAAAAATATATTTTTTTATTTTATAAAATAAAAATATTTTATTTTATTAAAATAGTTTATTTTATTTTAGCGCCAGCCTGCCTCCCCCCCTCAATTCCCGCCCGCTTTCCCCCCCTCCCCCCCAATTCTCGCCTGCCTACCCCCCCCCCCCTCAATTTATGTCCGCCTGTCTCTCCCTCAATTCCCGCCCGGCTGCCTGCCTCCCCCCTCAATTCCTGCCTGCCCCTTGCCTCCCCCCCCCCTAAATTTGTGCCCGCCCCCTGCCTCCCTCAATTCGCGCCCGCCCATGCCCTCCCCCCTCAATTCGCGCCCGCCCCCTGCCTCCCCCCTCAATTCGCGCCCGCCCCCTGCCTCCCCCCCTCAATTCGCGCCCGCCCCCTGCCTCCCTCCCCCTCAATTCGCGCTCGCCGCCTGTGTCGAGTGGCCAACGTCGCCCATGCGGTGACGTTGGCCACTGGACGTCTGATACACCATTGTCCGATACGCCACGTGGCGTATCAGATACGGATT
Source organism: Sapria himalayana (assembly GCA_029783825.1). Taxonomy (NCBI): domain Eukaryota; kingdom Viridiplantae; phylum Streptophyta; class Magnoliopsida; order Malpighiales; family Rafflesiaceae; genus Sapria; species Sapria himalayana. The sequence goes on from JAREIK010011713.1 coordinate 872,957, forward strand.
GATCAATGATATGCCAGGTGGTGTATTGGATACAGATTGATCAATGATACGCCACGTGGCGTATCGGACACGTATCCGTGCCGTGTTCGTATTGTGTCCGCGTGTCCAAGTGTTGGACACGTGGACACGGCTGTAGGGAGCCGTGTTCGTGCTTCCTTATTTATTATAATAATTATTTAAGTATGCATTCATAAATATTAAATATGTAGTTATGTGATAGTGTAAACATTTATCTCATAAAGATTATATGATAATCCTCTGGTATTTTTGTTATTGATTAAATTGGTAATATTTTTTTTTTGGTCGAATAAAGAAATCAGTAACATCCAGATTAGTAAAATCATCAAATGGTGTATCAGAAGTATCACATTCAGTGATGAAATTTATTTTTACCTTTTTCTTATTTCGTTTAAATGACTTCTCAAAGAGATCAGTAAAATATTTTTGCGTACAATAAGTACGTGATCAATGACCTTTAATTCCACAACGATAGCATACATTATCAATGAAATTTGTATTTGAGTCTATTTGATTCTTTTTCTCATTTCTTTTTCATTTTGGACGACGAGATGAATTTTTGGAATGACCACTATGATTATCAAAATAATATGAATGACCTCGACCACGTTCATGACTACAATCACGACCCCAACCTTGTATTTGATTTTAAAGGTGATGTGAAGTCATATTCATTTTGGGGAATGGAGTTGAACTAGTTGGACGTGTTTCATGATTTTTCATTAGAAAATTTTATTTTATTCAGTTATGGGAAGACAAAAGATCAATTGAGAGTTTCTTATTTCATGATATTGTTGTTGTATGATCAAATTTGATGTGTGAAAAGTGAAAAAAGGCTTTTATAATATATCATCATCGGCAATTTTTTTCCCACATAATTTCAACTAGGAACTAATGAGAAACATCGTGAAATTATATTCATTTATTGTCTTATAATTTTGAAGACGTAAGTGCTACCAATCTTAATGGGCTTTAGGGAGAATGACTGTCTTTTGGTAGTCATACATCTCTTTTAGTTTATTCCAAAAGAAAATAGGATCCTTTATTATTAAATATTTGGCTATTTGCCCTTCATGAAGGTGGTGCCGAAAAAAAATTATTATTTTTGCTTTGTCTTGATTGAATGCATTATTACCATCTTTAATTATTTCTCCAAGGACATTAGTTTCTAGATGGATTTCAGCATCAAGTATCAATGATAAAAAAGTTTTCTCAGTGATGTGTAATATCACAAACTCAAGTTTTGTCAAATTTATCATCAAAATAAAGGATGAATAGTTCAATGGAAAAGATGTTTTAAGTTTTGAATAATATGTAATATAGAGATAAGAAATCTTATACTTTAAAAGAGTCTGATGCACTGTATCAACACAGAGCATCGTGTTGATAATATGTTGTAAACCAAATGATCTCAATCTATGAGAAAGTTGAAGTTAGTGAAAGAATGAGAGGTAGAAGATGAGAGAATTCTTCTTTTTGATGATCTTTTTCAATAAAGGGTGAAGTCCCTTTAATAAGTTTCTTAGATGATAAGATACATGAACCATATTAATGAGATTCATTGATAAATCTACATGATTTATTACTGTGACATGAATCTACAGGATTCATTAATAAACTTATTAATTTTATAATCATTTTTCATGTATGTAGTCATTCACATTTTAATATGTATCATATTTTTTGGTGTATTATTTGGCATATCTCTTTAGGTGCACAGTCCTACATGTATTCATATAAGTTTTTTTATAATATTTGTATTGTGTCAATTCTTCATCGATACATTATATATTTTTATTCTGTATAATATTAATGTGAGTTAAAATTATAAATTTTATTTTAATTTTTTATTTGTTTAAATGTTTGGGTTGAGACCTTGTGAGAACTAAGGTTTCGGTAGCCCCGGCCTCGGATATTTTTGTAAGGTTTTTGTTATTCATATTAAAATTAATAATGTTTACTTTAATATTAATTTTATTTTTGTTATTAAATTTACTATTTGTTATTTTAGATTTTTATTAATTTATTAATTTATATTTTAAATTTTATTTTCTAAATTAAATAATATTTATTATAAAATTATTCATAAATATTAAAATTTAAAAACTAAATAAAATTAAAAAAATAATACCCATTTGACTTTTGACTATTTATGGAATGTCGATTCCTGAATTCTGATTTTCTAATCTGATGTTCGATATTTGAATCCGATGTTCGCAGTGTAGTCTGTACTCGAGTCTCAAAAATCGAACACCCTAATGAGACTGGGATAGTGCCGACTTAGACTTTAGAAATTTAAGAAATTAAAATTATAGAGAAAGAGAGAGAATGTGAGGTCATCTTGAGAAGTGAGGGAGATATATACACACACACACACACACACACACACATATAATTTTAATAAATTATTTTTTGAATTTTTCTTTTAATTTTAATGATTTTTTAGGAAAAAAATCTGATAGCCTTCAGATTTTCTGCCCTAACCATTAGAGGTGCATCCAACGGCTGGATGTATCTTAGTATAATTTTTTTTTTATCGTTGGGTCGGTTTGACTTGAAAGTTCCAGAAGGATTTGAAATCAGGTGAGAGCTGAGCTCGATGGCCTACACCTAAAACATGGTACCTGGCCTGAGTACCGGCGTAAGGTGCTAGGTCGTGCTACTAGACCTTGCCTTTGGGCAATCCAGCCGGGTCGTGCCTGGTCCGTCACGAGTTGTCCCTCAAGTCGGCACGGCACGGGCGCAGACATATTTTTGGATCGTGCTGGGACAGACACGGCTCAATCGGGCTGTGCCTCATGTCAGACTCGGGCATCCCAGTCCATTTGACAACTCTAATTATATTTTAGTGGCCACTAGCATTAACCTACCCACTACAACTGGGCATTGCACTAGTGACTGGCCATTGGGCTAGTGGTAGTGATGTGCCACATCTAGCTCGATTTGACATGACTCAATCTGATTTTACATGACTAAACTTGCTGGATTGAGGAAGGTGGGTCGTTGTGCCTTACCAGGCCATCCTTTCATGATGTCGTGTCAACATGCCATGACTCAGGTATCCAATTACTACCATGTCTGGCATTAATTGGTCGCCTCCCGATTTGGTAACACAAATTTGGCTCATGTTTGCTCCACATGGTTTGATTGACACATACAGTTTGACGTTATCCTAAATAGACTAAGTATATTAAAATGAATATTCGTGATTCTGCAACTATAAAATAAGATAAAAAAACTAAAATATTTAATATCAAATTGAGATTAAAAGAGTACATATGATAACGGTGTTTACTAGAACACATTACTAGTTATTTTCATAAAATAATCCAAATCTCCAAGTTTATAGTTTGAACCTTATTATTTGTTGTGGCTGAAGACTCGTTGGAGGGAAATCAAGAACATATTTGTCTATTATATGCCTTAAAGTTGAGATCATCAAGTCATTTAAATTTTATCTTTTCGTCTTGATAAATCTCATACATGGTGTTCTCCTCCTGACACACCTTTCTAGAGAATGTGCAACAACTCTACTCAAAACTTGTTGTACTAGTAGTATCAAATAGAAGTGTCAGGTCAGTTGCCACAATGCACCAGGTAACAACTAGGCAATGAAATGATGTATTCTTTTGGATCATATCTTAAAAAAAAAAGATATCGGTAAAGAATATTATATTTGTACTCTTAATAATCATCATGATATCTAGTGAGCAACACAAGTTTTTTTTTTTGAATGCTAGAGTATTAGGAAAAAGTGTATTTGATTACATGAATTGTAAACTTTTCTTTACTCGAAGAGAAAATTTCAAACACAAGTACACTAATATTTGATTGTGATAATTAGGATATATATAGAGGGGGAGAGAGAGAGAGAGAAAATTTACTAGCTATCTTTGGAAAAAAATAATATTTACTGTTAGCTTTCTAATCAATCAAATATCATATTTTTAACTTATGTTATATCATATATCAATTTTTATATGTAGAAATAATTTTTTTTTTCACTTGAAAATTTAGTATAATTATTAATAAATATAATAAATTATTTTAGACTATCATGAGTGATTATCCTTTAAAATTCTCAATCATTTGGATAAGTAAAATGAAATATATCTCTCCTAATATCTCATGACATGTCGTATAAGTGGTTTCAGTATATTGTCCTATCTGATATACTTTATAATCAATAGAAGTCATTTTTTTAATGCTCAGCTCGAGAATTTTTAACTTATATAATGATTAATATTAAAATTGAGAATATATAATAAGTATTTTAATAGTAGCTAAGTACCTCAAGGGGCTCAAGTTGGTGGAAAAATACAAGTGTAATCAATCTTGCTCATTAAAAAAATGTTTTTTACTTGCCAATTCTTCACAGATATATTAGAATATAAAAAAGTGTTACAAAGAAGATTTTTGTCAAAAAAAAAAAAATTAATAACACATTTCTCATAGTTTATATAATGATGTTATTTGTAATAATAATATCAAGAGCTTTAGAGTTTACAGAAGAAATAAAAAGAGTATAATTTTCTGTGACATGATTATTGTGTCTTAAATTTATGATCTAATAGTTTGGAATGAGATGATGAGATAATTATAGAAGTAAGGATGAATTGATTAGAGCTAGAAGTGCTTAAATAAGAAAGTCTGAAATATTCTTCTTGAATAAAAATAACATGATCAATAGTTATACACGTGAAATATTTAGCCTGGGTGTATCTAGTAGCTTGTCGTACAATATATGATCTTCAAGACATCATTCATAAGTCAGAATGTAATGTCTAATATTTTTTCTTAGTTTGTTTCAACTTTTCTTTGATATTATGTTCAACACATGATATAAGTAGTCTAGTTAATGGAGATGTTGGGTGCATGTTTTCTTGGTGGTACAAGTTTGATTTTTTTTTTTTTTTGGATACACTTCTGAGCATGGGGTTGCAGATAATTTTGCTCCTTCTAATAGGATATGATGATGATTCGAGGTGCCAATCTAATTTGAGGAAATACTGGGTTTAAAAACACTGCTAGGGTTCCATAAAAAAAGAAAGAAAGAGATAGAAGAAAGATGAAAGAAGAAAAAAAAAAGTTATGTTTTTCATTAGTTTATAACATCTAGAAATCATCCATACTCAAATTAGTGCTGTCCACATGCCAAATGCACCTTGTGGACTAAAATGGAAAAAAAAAACAAAAAAAAACTAATGCATGACATTAAATATCAACAAATACAATGTCTCGGGCACAATGACACATAAATATATGAAAAATTCTATCACGAGCACATTCACATGCATCATGTACCCTTTTCTATGATTCATCAATAAGATCAACAAAATATATTAGCAAATTTTTTGATGTGTCACTTATTATAAATGAGGTAATTGATACTTGGAAGAAGAGGAAAGCGAAAGGGTTGATCTGCAAGATTGGTATTGAAAAGGCTCATGACAACATAAATTGACATTTCCCACTAAGAATTCTGCAAGAGATGGGACATATGGCCAAGCTGGGGGAGGAATCCAAGGTTCATTAGAATGTTTAATGATTGGAATTGAATTTGGTAGGAAAACTTTTAAACTTGTTGAGGAGTCGAAGTATCCTTACAGTGAAGGATACAAATTTGGGTGAAGGAGCAAAGTGCGAAATGTTTGGAGAGAAAGAAGCCACGAGTTACTGAATTCAGATGCTGCACCTCATTTGGGAAGGTGCTCACCCTAGACCAACTTCAAAGAGAGGGTGGCTAGCTTTCTAACTGCTGTTTTTTATGTGGATGTGAGGAAGAACCAATGAGCCACCTGCTCCTTACTTTGCTTTTGCAAGATTCTTATGGTAGTTAGTTCTAAACTTGTTTGGCATGCAATGGGTTTTCCTAAAAGTAGTCAAGGATGCTCTGATTAGTTGGAGGGGTTAGTTTGTGGGAAGGAAGGGGAAGGCTTGGAAATCATTTTTTTTGTTTAGGTGATGTTTGTTAGAAATATAAAAATTTAATACATTCTCATGTATGTATTTGGTGGAGTTGGAATCGGTTGTACATTGGAGAGTATATTTCCTCTCTTGTTGGTTTTTTGGAGCGGTAGGTGTTCCCTCGAGGGTTGGTGAGGTTTTTATTGTGCATAGCAAGGAAGCACGGACACGGCTCCCTGCAGCTGTGTCTACGTGTCCGACACCTGGACACGACACGGACACGGCACGGATACGTGTCCGATACGCCACGTGGCGTATCATTGCACAATCTGTATCTGATATGCCACGTGGCGTATCGGATAGTTGCGTCGGCAGACGACAGCCGTATCCATGCCTATAGTGCCCGACGTCCGACGACGTCGGGTGGCCAACGTCGCCGTATGGGCGACATTGGCCACTGGCAGGGGGCAGGCGTGATTTGAGGGTGAGGTAGGGAGTGGACGCAATTTGAGGGAGAGGCAGGAGCGGGCGCGAATTGAGGGGAGAGGCAGGGGCGGCGTGAATTGAGGGGAGAGACAGGGGAAGGCGTGTTTGAGGGGGAGGCAGGGGCGGGCGTATTTGTGTGGGGATGTGCATAAAATAAAATATTTTTATAAAATAAAATAAAATAAAATATTTTTATTTTTATAAAATAAATAATATATATTTATTTTATATAATAAAATATTTTAATTTAATTTAATTTAATGAATTTTATAAAATACTTAATATTTATAATTAATATTTTTTATTTTTATTTTTATTTTTTTTATCATGCCGTATCCTAGTCGTATCCGTATCCTAGTTTTTTAGAATTTGCCGTATCTCCGTATCCTGCCGTGTCGTATCCCCGTGTCCGTGCTTCTTAGGTGCATAGCTTTGTTTTCTTTAAAGACAGTGAACAAACCTTGTACACGCTCTGTGTACTCTGTGGCGGACCCTTGATCTTTTGTTAGTATAATTGTAGTTTACTTATAAAAAAATTATTAAAAAAAATAAAATTTCAATTTTTTTATATTACTGATAAAATAGGTCATATCCAGTGAGCAAGACTCATAATTAGAGTGAGGTATGAAAGAAATTAATATTTATACACCCTCATCTATGAAATTATGAAAGATTGTGCTTGATGAATTTTGAACCCGAGATTTATTGTCTCGACAAAAATTTTTGTTATTATACAAAAATATGACCTCTAATATGTACATGCAGTGTGAAAAATTTGCACGTGATCAACTATTTTAATATTATTGATGTATTGTTGTTAACAAAAAATGTGGAGTATCTCATATGAAAATAAAATAATTATGTTTAAAATATTTTTTTATTTAGATTATTTATGCTGATAATATAAGCTGATCAGCTTATCTAGAAGTCCAAATATATGTACGCGTATATGTATATTTTTAGAGTTGAGTCATCCAACACTATCTACACTTTACAACTCTTGATATCATTGCAATTAGTTTTTGTGCGTTTGTCTCAGGTTTGTGGTGCTTCCGACAGCCAGGAGCTTCCACCAAATTTCATTAAACTTGCAAGAGATGTTTACACACCCGATATGATTGCAGCGTCCGACTGCATGCTTGGTTTGTGTTCTTATCTGTGGGCGAAGTATGCGGCGTGGTTAGAAAAAAATATCATAGCTCGAGTCTTGTTTGTGTAGGGAAAATTGGATACGGAACATTTAGTGAATCTCTTGCATACAGCAAACCTTTTGTCTTTGTGCGGAGAGATTATTTCAACGAGGAACCATTTCTGAGAAATGTTCTTGAGGTGCCTTCGATCACTGGGGGTCATCATGTTCTTGAGAAATGTTCTTAAATTCCTGGTTACCAGGCTCCTATATTTTCCCCTGCTGCTTTTTTTTTTTGTAACAGAATTATCAGTTTGGAGTGGAGATGATTAGGAGAGATTTACTTACAGGCCATTGGACACCTTATCTTGAACATGCAATTAGTCTGAAACCATGCTTCAAGGCATGCACCAATGGTGGGGAGGTACTTTTCTCCACTTCTATTTGATTCAGCAGGCTTGGTTTAGTCCTAGAACATCATGCTCTCTCTAATTCCAATTAATTTTCCTACACATCTCTGGCCATTTGTGTTGTGTTTTCAATTAATTAGTTTATTTTAGAAGGGCTAGGTAAAAAAAAAAATTTCAACAAAGCAATAGATGTGATAGACTAAAGTTATAGTTGGGATGGCACGCACTAGATGGGAGATGAAATTTATTTTTAAATGAAGCATTAGGGGATGTGCCGGGCTAAAGTTATAGTTGGGATGCCATACAAAAGTCATTTTTCTCAACTAAGAATTATTGTAGATACCATTGAAACATTTCTTAGTGCAATCTACTTATTGATCTAGTTTTGGGTAGGTAGAGTCTAGTCTAATGCACCCTATTATTATTGAAAAAAAAAATATGTGCTAGTTGACCTTGTATTTCTTTTGTTATCATCATGTTGCATTCTAGTTGACATGATAGATTTACACTTTTATCTAGACAGTTCACTGAGAATTGTTATTATCTTGCTCCATGCTTTCTTTGTTTAATAAACTCACTTGTGACTCATTATTCATCACAAAGTTCATCCTCTGATTTAATTTAGATTTGTAGAGAAATGTTCACTGAGGTCCTTTCTAGAATTATCTCAGTTTTATCTTAACTTAGTTTGCATCTTTAGATATGTAGAGATGTGCTAGATTCATCACTCATCACATGTTTTTCTAGGACGATCACACTCTCTCATGAAGATCTGGCTAACTTGGAATCTATCATTTCTTGCTCCAAACTAATCTATTAGTGATGCAAGTACTAATAATTATATGCCAAGTAATTATTTTTTATTTATATAAAAAATATTATTCATTCTTGTTTTTGATTTATGTAAAACAATTTTACATATTGTGTTAGTAGAAAATTTGCCAATATATATTTTTTGTGTTATTTAAAATTAAATGTGATCTATCAATCTCTATGGTGTCTATAGTAATATCGAAGTCTATTTTTTCTATTATTATAAATCTAATTACAAATAAGAGGATATGTGTCGCACCATATACTATAAAAGCTATTACATACTTATTATATAAGAAAGACACACGAATGATTCTTCAAGTCATAGTTAGTAAAAATTTCATGAAGAAATCAAAACTTTGAATTGTCAAGATCACAACTAGATAAAGCATAATAGTGATATATGTGTAGGAGCATGAGTAATTGACACTGGGTGTAGTAGGAATTTTTGCAAATAATGTCTTATATATTTTTTTCTATATTCATCATTGATCATTATAAATGTAATTATATCTTTTGTCTATAATTTCAAGGTATTTGAATGTCTTTCATGTTTGTTCGGTGGCACTGGGTTTGAGTGGGTAAGGTTTCATCAAGGAGAAGGGAGAGAGGAGAGATAAACGAGAAAAATGGTAAAATTGTATTTTTTGAAAAATTAGTTAAGAATACAACATAAATTATATTATAAACTCGAATATTCTTAAACAATGAAAAAATAACAAGTATAGTAAATAATAAATAAAAAAATAAATTAAGTCTCAACATCTTTTCAAGTTGGAATGTGCATATTACAAACATTCAAGTAGCAGAAAAAGATAACTCATGATCTTTTAAGAATCTTTGTAAAGATGTATATATAGCCTACTCACTTGTATGTACATGTGCCATAATAATCAAACCATTTTAGTTTTTCTTCTAAATGAAGTAAATTAATTTCAATATATTTCATTCACTCATATAATATTGGGTTTGTCATATAAAATTGGGTTGATTATTATATCATAGTATTATTTGTATTTTAACTGGCAGGAAAAACTTCTCCAAGAAATGACTGATTCATTTGAGTTCACAAGTAATTGGAATAATATTATTATATTTTGTCTCTGTCTTAGATCATAAAATAATTTTATCTTTTATTTTTTTAAGATATGAGTTTATATTACAAACAAAGTATAACAAGTTGTGATGGTTTCTTTTTTTGTAATTGCATGAGATCAATTAAAATCTAAATATTTATTTATCCAATTATGTTCATGATTTCTATACATAATCTCATATCTTAGAGCTCTCGTCACATACTTGAGAATTCTAATTGTTGCATCAATATGAATATTTATGAGAAAATTGAAAATGATAAACTATATTGGCGACATAAGTAATATATGACCTAATCACTTTCAAATGGTTTAGTTTTACTACGATCCTAATATATCTTATGGAATCAATATGAATATCTATGAGAAAATAACAATATGTTAGGTCGGTGTACATGAAGACATATAGAGGTTGGATAAAAATATATAAATTATATCTTTTTCGAGAAAAGAATATTGTATCTCCTAAGTATCTGATCTCGATACTAAGAAAGTATCTAAGAACATTTATTAAACAATATCTTAAAGATTGCTTCAAGCCACACATGACATTCCTAACATGAATAATGAATCCAGATCACAACATCTAGTTTATACACAATATACTTGTGTGATGTTGCGATAAAAAGTAACTAATTAGTGGTGATCATTTTGGTCAAATGAGAGAAAATAGGCTAGTATTCAGCTCAAAAAGTCAATGTTAAATATCTTGCTATCAAATTAGCTATGAACTATTGGCATGTCTACTAGTTTCGGAATGATTTTTCATGGATGATTAGTTATGATTGCATTTTATTCTTTTAATATAGTTTGTTGCTATTCTTAATGACTAATTCCTTAGGAAAAGAGTTTAAGATTTTGTAACTATTAGATGAGGATAAAAAACTAAAATATGTAGTATTAATATAAGAATAAGATAGTGCTCGAGATAAAGAATGTGATTAAAACACATCATTTCTTTTTATCATAATGCTATTGAAACATATAAGTTGTCACTTCAAGCTAGGTCAACTGATACACTAGAAGATTCGTCTAAAAAAATTATGGACATATCATCTTATACTATGTTGCATAGACACGGATACGGACACGGGGATACAACACGGCAGGATACGGGAACACGGCAAATTCTAAAAAACTAGGATACGGATACGGCTATGATACGTCATGATAAAAAAAATAAAATAAAAAATAAAAATTATTAATTATAAATATTAGGTATTTTAAAATAATTTAAAATACTGTATTTTAAAATAATTTAAAATTCTGTATTTTAAAATAATGTAAAAAAAATTTAAACCCTCTAACACCCTTCCCACTCCCGAACCTTTTTCCCCCCTCCCGAACCCCCCCACCCTCCCTTTATAGTTTTGATTTTCGAACTCTCCCCCCTCCCGATACAAATTCCGAAACCCCCCCTTCCGATACAGATTCCAAAACTCCCCTTCCCTTTATCGAATTAGGTTACCTAAGGTACTGTCGGCGCCTCGGCGGTGTGCTCATCCCCTCCCCGTTTGACGCAATTACAATTAACAACTATTTCCTGCAATCGGCTTGTCGTCAACTCACTGTCGGCTGTGTGCTCCTCAATTTGTTGGAGATGTAGGAGTAATCGTTAATATATAGTGTATTTCCGATACGTTAGAATCGTAAAAACGTGTCGGTTGGAGAAACGACGCGTCTGTAGGTAAACGACGCGCCTGTTATTAACGATGACTATTTCCGAACAACACGTCGGATACGTCTCCGACGCGTATCCGATACGCCACGTGGCGTATCGCATACGGATTCGTGTCCGATACGCCACGTGGCGTATCGGACACGTATCCGACGCGTGTCCGACTCGTGTCGTCATGTCCACGTGTCCGACACGTGGACACATCAGTTCCTAGGCGTATCCGTGCAACATAGATCTTATATATACCTTTAAATTGGGATTAACCTATATTTCATTTGGAAAAAATTAACTTCTCTTCTTAGAGATTTCATGAAGATGTCTATAATCTTTTTGATGGTAGGTACATAGTAATAATCAAACTATCTTGGATATTTTTTTTTAATAAAGTAACAATCAACTTTAATATGTTTTGTCTGTTTGTTGAATATTGGATTGAAAGTAATGTGTCAGATTATCTAGTTGTCATGATAAAATATCATCTATTTTTAAATTGATAAACAAAACTCTTTAAAGAAGTCACTGGTTTATTAGAGCTTACAAGTTGCTAATGTCATAGTCATGTATCATGACTCTCTATTAGGTTTTGAAATAACTATTTTTTATATTTTTTAAATATAAGATTATCTGAAAAAAAAATACAAAAACTTTTACTTTCTTTTTTTTTGTAATTATAAGTCAAACTAGAATTTGCATCTCTTTTAATTTATGTCTATGATATATAAATCTAATTTCACTTCCAATTTCACATATTGAAGAATCTTAAGCATTGTATTTATATGGATTTGTGTGAGAATTTAGATAATGATTTATTATATTGATAGTGTAGGTAATATCTAACATGATTATTATCAAATATTTTATTTTCTTATTATCCTCATTTATTGTTGGGCAGTCGTGCTTCCACGGGTAGTAAGATTAAGAAACAGAAAATAAAGAAACACAAAAATAAGCAATATATATATCTCAATCCACAAGCATCCACGACAGAATCAAAACGAGAAATCAACACAGCAAATAACGTGGTTCGCTAGTCGCTCAGTACGACTAGCTACCTCCACCAGAAAACGCTTATGCGTTACAGATTAAAATCAAGAATAGAATATCTTACAGTATGCAGCACGGAACAGTCGCGAAATCGCGTAGAGAGAGAAGAAGAGATGATGAACAGTTCAACCGGGTCAAAAAACAGCCACCCGAAAAATAAATACAAATCATTTTTAAATGAAAAATAAACATTCGGTTTATTTAACCGAAGCAGGTCGGATCATGGAACGGGCCAGACTCTGCTCCAAAAATTTCGGGACCTCCGTTATTGTGCTACTGCTGCATCCCCGGGCTTTTAATATTTCATTTCCTGCACTTACATGAAAATATTAAAATAGATTATTAAGTAAAAACAAATTACATATACAACATATATTTAGTGGAATCAATTAATGAACTGATATCTGTATATAAGTTTAAATATGAGTCAAATGGTAACATTTATCTTAATATATAAATGTTAGATAAAATATTCAAATCATATTTCATTTGAAAAAGAAATATTGTATCTTTTGAGTATCTAACATCAATATTAAATATCTCATATATTCCAAATCCTTCATTTGATACTCGGAATATAGAAATGATTTTAGTTGTAATGTTCCTAACTAATCACTCATGTAATCTTAATATTATTAACGTATAAATAAGAATAGTCTAATACATATCTCATAAGATCAAAGAGAGTGAGTGCTAAAGAAGATCTGCTAAACTATCTCCTAGAAGATTTCTATAGGGTATAATGGGTCTTTCGTAATATCTATCCCTTAAGCTCATAGGAAAATTGAATCATATTTCTTTTTGCATAAATGCTTCTTTCTTTATATCTTAATGAAATAATATATTCATTATATCTAGATGATAATTTATCTAAGTGATAATGTTCCAGTATATGACAATAATGATAATTTTGACAATTTTGATCATATGAGAGATAATGTTCCAATATATGACATCAAAGGTCTATATAAAATATATTGTTGTCAAGTTAGTCTCGAATTGATAGGTCTTTCTTTTGGGTTTTGTCTTCACTGTTTACATTCATCTTTATCTTATTATTGACTTACCTGTTGGTTTCGAAATGAATTCTCATGTATGATTAAATATGATTTTATTCAATTTTTTTAATAGTTTATTGTCATCATGAATGATTAGGTATCTCAAAAAGAGTGTACAAGATTCAATAACTATCAAATAAACACAATAAACCAAAATATGTAATATCAAAATAAAAACTAGAGAGTACTTAAAAGAAATAATATCTCCATCAAGTTGATGCATAGAAGACAACAACATCAAGCTTGGAAGACTGAAAGGCAAGCTAAGATATCTTCAAGGTCTTTATGAAGAGATATATTGGTTGTTCTATTATTTACATGTATGTTATAGATTGGTCACATTCAAAATTTTCTCTTTTAAGAAGAAGGAATTAATATTTATGTGTTTTGTTTGTTTTTGAAATGTTAGATTTGAGATTATATGTTTTGTTACCTGACTATTACAATAAAATATAGTGAAAGAAGAAAGTACATACTTAATCTTTTCGAGCAAATGTCATATCTAAAGTATTTTACAAGTATTTGCAACAAGCGCTATGAATTTTGTTTCAATATTGAATCTTAAAATAATTATTTATTATTATTTTTCTAAAAGATAGTTATAGCCAAGAAAAATATAAAAACCTGTTATAGATCTTCGCTCTATGTATGTTTGTGCTTAACTTAAATATGAATAAGTGACTAACTGGTAACTACAAGTATTCATGATTTCTGAAAGAGATTTAAAATCTGAGACTTCTTCACATATCTCAATATACAAAGAACAATGTCAAGGTGAACATGCAGAAGATAATTTTTAAGAAATAACTAATTATATTGATTATATATATTATATATGGCCTGGTTTTTGTTAGATTGTTAATCTCGTAGATGATTTTTCTCTAAGTATTAGAGTTAACTAGAAGGGTCATATCAAAAGTGAAGACTTTATCTAAATCAATGAGTGTATATAATAGAGCACAACTCAAGAAATTAATCTCAGCAAGATTATCAAATGTATATCTTATTTGGAATAAGATAATATTTTATACAAAATAAATTATCTCTATGCTAAGAAAATATGTGAGTTTCTTGAGGTTTTTTATTTAAATTTTTTGAAGGTACTCTTTTAGTTGTATGATTTACAACTCATTATCTTCTATAATTAGAATATCATCCACTTAGAGAATTAATATTTATAACTCATTATTGGTGGCGGGTCTTTTTGAAGGTTGTTCTACTAGTTTATAAGTTTTATTAAAGTGGAGAACATGCATCTAATCCATTATTATTTGTCACAATCTTGGATGAGATAATGTCTCAAAGGGATACTGTATGTCATCGCCCGCCACCACCACGTGCATATGGTCACACATGCCTCCATTGCTACTATCTCTCGTGTCTACTATCACTACCTTGTACGCCTTTGCTGCCACCACTGTACGTGTTGATTGCCACCGCCATGCATCCTTTGTTGCCACCACCATGCACTCTCTACTGCCATCACGGCATGTATGTTTTGCTAATTTTTTGTTTGTTCTAGCTCATCTTTGATGCCATGTTAATACGAGATATTACTAAAAATATAAATGTAGTAAAATTTTGATAAAATTCATTCTTAAATATTTTTATATAATAAACAAAATAATTGGGATGATTTAGAAGGTGAATTTTCCTATTTAAAAGTACAAAAAAAAAGAAAACTACAACAATATTCTTGGATCATTCTGTAATGTTATCAGAAAATGCAAGTTGTTAATTTGAGCTGAATCACACAATACGATAGAAGACTCAATTGAATATATATCTAGATTGAAATAATTATGTTGCTCAAACCTCATATACACCTCTATAAGGAAGATTGTTTGATATTCCAAGTATCAATTTTTTTAACTAATTTGGTATGTATTTACTGTGGTATTTGCATGTGTTTGTGTATTTATGAGATAAATTTTTCTAAAAATTTATCTTGAAATAATTTTATAAATATTTATGAGAGATTTTAATTAATTCTGATTTTGTTTACTTATTTGATATGACTAATCTAGTTGACTCTACTATTTGTTAGATAATCATAAGAAAGATAAAACTATCTGACTAATATTAAACTAGATATATCTTATGCAATTAATATTATTAGTTTTTTCTTAGATTTTCTCCAATGTATTTACATAAAATCATAATTTGCATACTAAGATATATGAAGAAGTCTTAAAAATGTGAGATGTCTTTTAACAATCATATGCATTTATAGTTAATTCAGTAATTATATTCAAGTTCTGCACTATGTTGTTGAAAAGTAATCATATGAACTTATAGATTAGATAAATTTTTATATTTTTTTGGAGGTAATCTTTTTGGTTGAAAAGTAAGAGTCATGATTGTACCGGGTTCTAATACATAGATAGAATTTAAAATGATGATGATAGTTACCCATGCTGATGACATATATATAAGAGCAACTCCAACGGGAGTTGCCAAAAAGGGAGTTCTAAATATCATTTTGCAAATTAAATAGTATTTTAGCCCCCCTAAAACAATAATTTTGCTCCAACGGTAGGTGCTAAAATGGGGTACTATTTTAATAATTAAATATTTTTTTATTCAAAAGTTATTTTTTTAAACCCTTGAGAGAGTTATAGGAGATGCACAGTAGCTATAACTGCTATTTTGCATCATCTCTTTTCTCTCTCCAAAGTTGCCAAATATGGCACCTCTATACCATGGATGACATTTTGCAACCCCATATGCCACCCACGTTGGAGCTACAAAAATTATGATTTGGGTGTCATTTTGGCAGTTACGGGGATGACACTCTTGATGGCAACTCACATTGGAGTTGCTCTAATAAGATATCTAATTTCTAATTCAATATTTTACGAGCTAACAAAACATATAGAGTTAAACCACTTATTAGTTATTTCTCATGGAGAAAATTCAAGAATAAGATAATTGTTATAATTTATATTCAGATAATAGATTAATCATTGGATATTTTTTTTCTAGGCTTTGAGGAGATGCCACTTAGTTTTCTTTTCTCTCAGCTTAATGTTTTAAATTAACTCATTATGTAAAAATATTACTTGTATGCTTTTATTGTTGAGTTGTTATTGGATGTTTGAATGTTTTTTGCTTAATTAGTCAACGAGATGATTATTCTACAAAAGCTCATAAGTGGTTGATATCATCTCTTTATACTTTGTATGTATGTTTGATGTAATTATAATTATTTTTTATTTTTATTTGAGAAAAATGTAAATTTTTAGTATATATCTCAGCTTGATAACCATTATCGCTTAACTAGAATCTACATTTCTAATTACACAAGCGTGTTCATGGTCGTTTATCTTCTTTGCATACATGATATACAAAGAATAATATTCAAATGAGCATAATTAGGAAAACGTGTGAAACGATTATTTATTCGAATGATATAGGTAATATGATTTTATGAATTTTTAATATTTTAATATTCTTATGATTCTTTCATACTTGTGTCCGAAGAGAAATTTGTACTTGATTAAAATGTAGAATTTATTGGCACTCATCCCAAAAAGAGTATCAAATATGATTTTTTGTTGTGGCATGAGCATGACTAACCTCTCATTTGAATACTTAAATCTAATCTCATGAAAATATGTCTTTTAGTGTTCATCTGAATCTTAGTTTGAAGAAGATATACTCAATTAATCATTATTTTTAATCACAATATTATATATATTTATTAAAAATTTTCATATCTTATTTATATTGATAAATATAAGATTAATGTGAAAAATATATATGAATCTCAAGATAAGTAACAAAAGAAGAATATTTGTTGTATCTAGATATATAGAGATTGTTTTGTTTACATATAACTTTTTGTAACTTCCAAATAAAACCCTTTTAGTATATAGAAATTAGTTTTTTATTCAATATAGGTCTCATTATCTTTTAAACCATGATGAATGATTGTATTTCTCTGATCCATTTGATATATCAGCCACTAATGATAAATTGTTATATAACCATCTTAATTTAGATTCTCTTTTTCATTATAAATTATTTTAATAATTAATTTTATATGTTTATTATAAACTCTCAGCTAAAATTTTGATTCTAAGTTGATTTATCTTTTCATGTGAATTTGTCTTCATAAATTAGTACAATGCATTCTTTCAATGATTTGTCTTCATTGTTGAAAGTAGTAGAATGATTGTATTTTTTATGATTTGTTATCAGCTTCAATGAACACTAAAAGTTTTGAGAGATGTGAATTTGAATTTGTAGTACCATCTTTCAAAAAAAGAACAAGTAGTATCATGATTAGATTAGCATAAGTTAATTTGGAAATAGGATGCTTATTTGATTTTTTTTTTTTTTTTTTTTTTTTTTTTTTTTTTTTTTTGCTCCTTCGATCCATTAGTGGGAGTAATCAAATTTAATTCAACAATTTCGTTCAACATTGAAACACATTCTTACTTAAGATTTTGGATAGAATATCATGGAAAACTCAATTATAGTGATATTTATAAGTCTTCATTTTTTTATTTTTTTATTTTTTTGTTTTTTTTTTTAATTTAACTTATCCATATTTCAATTTTATCTTCTTCATTTTATATTTTCTCATAAGAATTTTAGTACAATGTTGTGATACTACTTACAATTTTAAAGAAGCTTATTAATAAACGCTTCTATGTCGTGTTACCTCTAACATCGCTCATAGTTATACAAAATTTGCAGGTGGCAGCTCGTATTTTGCAGGAGACGGCTACCGGTGAACAGTATACTTCACAGAAGGTATATCAGTTCTTAGTATTGGTGACATCATGTTTATCTCTCTTACCCCATCAAACATATAAAAAATGAAATTTGCTTGATAAAATATGAGTTACAAGGTAATTTATTTAATTAATATAAATAGGGATCTAAGCACTCACAGAGTGGGATTGTTATGAGCCATCAGGTGGCAATTGATTCGCTCAACACAAACTCAAAGATGTTCTAACGGACTATCAATAATTTGGTCCATGATTTTGCATACGGAACATGCAAAATATAATGTAAACTGTGGGAATCATATTCTAGTGAACAAAATGGTGTATTGTGGAAAATTGGACCACCTGTTACAGTGGAGTGTGGATGTGTATGAACTGCGGTCAGAGGGCTTGCATATACCAGAAATGATTGGAGCTAGAAATTTTTATGTATTGAAGTTTTTTTACCATCACAAGTTTAAAATATAAGATGAAGGGACAAACATCTATAATTTTGTTGTTGTGACTGAATTTGAGTTTAGGCCGAGGCCATAATGTTTCTGGGAAGGGGTGGAATTAGAGGTGTCAACTGGGCCGGCCCAGCCCGGCACGAGGCACGACCCCACGATGGCCCCTCCCGCAAAAAAGACTGTGGGTCGGGTCTGATTCGACCCGATCCGTGGTCCCCACGAATCCCGAACCGTACGGACATGCAAGCCCGAGCAGGCCAGGCAAGGCACGGCACGGCCCGCCGTGCCTGCGGGTCTTGTTATTTTAAACCGTGCCGGGCCAGGCATGGCAAGGTACAGTAACCGTGCCTGGCCCGGCACGGTGTCACGCTTGTGCTCAAAAAATTCGGGCCGGCCCGGCCCGTTTGATACCTTTAGGTGGAATAGAGGAAGAGAAGAAAGGAGGAAATAAAAAAATAGAAAAATTTTATTATTTGTGGCAAATTGACTTCAACGATACAACATAAATAATTAAAAATATATAAATTAAACAGTAAAAAAATAAATCATGCTTTCACAATCCCTCTCAAGCTAGGATGTATCATGTATATGTCAAAAATATTTAGTTTAGAAGAGTGAAAAGTAATATATGATATTCTAAGAGTTTTCGTAAAAATATTTATAATTTATTTACTAGTAATTATGTAAGCATTGACTATTGAACCTTTTTATTTTATTTTTTTCAAATGAAATGACAATCAACATTATTATGTTTTGTTTGCACGCATAATATTGACTTGACAACAATGTGATATACTGCTCGGTTATCATAATAAAATATTAGAAGTTTTTAAACTAATAGGAAAAATTCTTTTAAGAAGTTGATGGTTTATTGGAGCTCATAAGTAATTGATAATATAATTTTATACTATTTTCTTTGTACATGATTTTAATATTGTTCATTTCTTATTGTTTTAGGAGATGAGATTACCTATAAGAAGATAGAAAAACTTATGATAGATCTTATCTATTTGATCACTGATATCTCTAATTGAAATTTGATAATGTTTTTAATTGATTACGCTTATGATTTATAAATTTAATCTCAAGCTCTAAGTTTTTTTATATATCTAAGAATTTTGAGAGTTACATTTATATAAATTTGTTTGGGAGAATTTAAGAAAATACTAATAATATTAACATAGTAGATAATATCTATCTTGAATATTATTATTATTATTATATAATTTAATTTTTATATGATTTTCTCATATTTAGTAAAATTAATTGAAAAATTAACATCTATAGATAAATGTATGCCTAGATTAAGTACTGAGTAAATTGATCTACATCTCGAAAAATCAATGTCAAATAAAGTATCTAAAATATATGTCATATGTCCGAAAATTAATATATTGTTTGAGTATATTTAATATTATTTTTTTTTTTCATTTTTACGAAGAAATAAGATGATTCACTAGATATTTTGTATTGATATTAATGTTCATAATAAAGATAAGAGGAAGAATAAATATATGGTTAAAATAAATATGACACTTTAACTATATAAAAACATTCCTAAGTACCAAAGGAAAAAAATGAAATAAATCATCGAAATCTTGATCAGTTAAATATCTTTTGTATTTTCAAATTGTATTACATATTAGTTGTGTATCTACGAGAGATATTTTTTATATTTCACATAAAATTTTTAGGAATACTTATTTTGGACATATTTTTTCTCATAATAAAGAGGATATAATTACTCATGTCATCAAGTGCTACTCATCAAAAATTAAAAATATTATTACAAGTATAGATGTGATTTTCTTTGATGAAATATCTTTTATCAGGGACATGATTTAAGAAATCATATATTCAGACATCATAATGATAAGATTGTTTTCATGTCTAGTTGTTTCCCCTCTCGGAGTAACTATTGAACTGGTTCCTACACATGGTACTTCTACCATAATTAATCTTGAGGAAAATAGTGGGACATCTCCTTGCACCTCATTGGAACTTGATTTTGTTAAGGCCCTCAGCTGTGTGCATTAGGGGGTGAAGTCTTCTTTGAGTGCTCCTCATGACATGCGGTGTGTGTCTTCTCAATAGGAGGAGATAAAGGTGAAGAGACTTCATGATCTCAACTTAAAGGTATATGATGGATTGATATTTTCATGTATTTTCTTAGTCAAGCCATCTATTATATCTATTATTTTAGTTTAGGATCTTTCGATTGTTATATGGGAGGAATCAAAAATATATTTTATTTAGCATTCGTTGTCACATATTTTTTTATTTATTTTGTTTTTATATACTCTAGTTTTGTATCTTATTTTGATAGTTATATAATTTTATATATTCTTTTTGATACTTAGTCCTCAAGGATGACAACAAAATATGTTGGGTGAACTAATTGCAATTATTTCTAATTATATATTAGATCATATTTTGAAGCCGCTAGGTATGCTTATAGTAGGATATACGTGGTTGTATATGTTGAAGATTAGACCTAAATGAAAGGTTGACCATCTTAAGACGTTGTTAGTAATCAGTATATTTACATGTTTTTATGATGTAAATTATTGAGATACTTTTTGTCATGTGTACAAAATGATCACTATAAGATTATTATTTATTATTATTATTTTTTATATATGGATTGATTTTTTTTTTTCTTTATGATAATCTTAAGAATGAGATGTTTATATAACTACTAGGAGAAAATATGATGTTAATGGTATATATTGATGCTATTCTTATTATATAATATGATTAATTTAATATATTTTAATTAAAATTGAACTTGTAGATTGAATTTTATACAAAAGATTTGGGATATCTCAGGTATTTTTTGGGTATTGAGATTGCTTGTTCAAGATGTATGATTTTTCTTTCTTAGAGGTATGCAATAGATATTTCATTTGGTCGTGGCATGATGAGATGTGTACTAGTTGACTTATTTGATTTGTGAGTAGACTTATTCACATATAGTCGTGTATAAAATTGTAGGAAAGTTTAACTTTCTAGTAGTTACTAGATCAGATATTATTTATGCTATTTGTATAATTTATTATTTCATAAATTTTCTCAGATATATTTATATGAATGCAGTTCTTCAATTTTTTAGATAAGTAAAAAAAATTATAGGACATGAGATTTTTTTCAAAGACCATGAACATAATCAAGTAAAGATTTACTCATAATCTAATTGAGCCTCACAATCATATAGAGACTATCTGTTATTATATTTTATATTTTTTAAAGGTAATCTTATTTTTTAAAAGAGTAAGTAATTTATTGTTATTTTCAAATTGATTGTAGAAACATAATACAAAGTTATGACATTACTTGTGAGTTTCATTTGGTTACTTACATTTTGAAGGAATCAAGTGCACAAATTTAGATTCTAATGATATATTTTTGTGATCACTACTCACTAGGAAGCTCAATGTATTGTTGCATATTTGGTGTTTCATGAGTGTACGATGCATATTGAGATGATTTCTCATTTCATAAGGTTTAAGTTCCATGATAATTTTATAGCTACACTTTATGTGCATATCAATAAGCACTTTATAAATAACTTCACAAAATTGTCGAGTATCTTAAATTATTCTCTAAGATCATTTATAAAGGATGTATTGAAATTTAATTTTGTTTCTCTTATATTTTTTTTATATGAAAGCACCCGACATGTAGTTGCCCCAACGATGATATATATATATATATATGTGTGTGTGTGTGTGTGTGTGTGTGTGTGTTAGTTTTCATTTTTAAAGTTTTTTTAATCCCCTTTGCTTTCTCCTTTTCCAAATTTATATTTTTTCTAGGCTCATATATGAGCTTTTGGGCCCCAAAGTTGGAGTAGGTATGATTTTCATCCTGATAATATGGATTCAATAATTAACAAAGATACCTTGTGATACGTATCTGGCATACCTATGGATTTAACTAGTCTTTCTAAGGTTATGTGGCTTATTTCTTTGTCAATCATACTATCATATTACACACAATCTCTCTCTACCTCTCTCTCTATTTACTCTCCAAAACTTGAAATTCTAACTCTTAAATAAAATGATTTGACTCTAAAAAATCTGAAATTCTAAAGATGTTTGACTACTTATGATTTATTATTCATACTCATAGCTTTATCTCTTTTTTATTTAGAATTTGAATTGACAAGCTTAATAAGATAAAATTATCTTTTTTGAGCTAAAAAGATAATAAAAAAATCTTTATCTATCACGATAAGATGATATTATCATATATATTTTAGATTGAATTTATATTGATTTTTAGGGATTAATCATAACTTTTTTTTTATGGTGAACAAAATTATTTTGTAACTATCATCTATTATCGCTCATGTTTTTTATGAGTTATTTTATTTAAAAATATCATAAATTTTATTTATATTCACTTTTATTCATCAAATAATAAATATTACTTTAATTTCAACATTTTATTGAAATTACTAATTTAATTAAAAAATAATAATATTGATGATTACATTTCAAGTGTTTTTCATCAAGTTCATTGTTTTGATGCACTGCCAAAGTTGGTTAGCTGTTGGAGAATAGATATTTAGTTGAAATTATTAGGTTATTTTTATTGCATGTAAATATTATAAAATATTTTTGAATTGATGAATTTTACAAT
Organism: Sapria himalayana; assembly: GCA_029783825.1. Taxonomy (NCBI): domain Eukaryota; kingdom Viridiplantae; phylum Streptophyta; class Magnoliopsida; order Malpighiales; family Rafflesiaceae; genus Sapria; species Sapria himalayana. The sequence goes on from JAREIK010011713.1 coordinate 896,426, forward strand.
AAATTTCTTAATTAATCTTATTGAGGGTAGATTGGGTTTCATTCATGGTGAAGGTCAAGAAAGAGGAGAAGAGAGAAATGACATGAGAAATTATAAAAAAAAATTATTAAAATGGAAAACTATTTTTGAAAATATAATTATTATATGTATAGTCTAAGGCAGCCACATATCATGTACTTCCAAACAATAAAAAAAATAAAATAAATAACAAAAAAATTAAATAAAACGTTAATATTCCCTTTCAAGCTGGTACGTATATGTCCCTAACACTCTCTTTCAAGCTGAGAGTCTTTGTGAATATATGTGCAATATGCTTGCTGGTAGGTATATAACGAATAATTATCTAACCGTCTTGGATATTTTCTCATATTAAGTAATAATTGATTTTAATATATTTTGTTTGCTTGTGGATCATATGATTGATTGTATTGTGTAAAACATCATCAACTTCAAAATAGGTAGACAATTTTGTTCAAGAAATAATTGATCCAATCCATCTCACAGGTAACTTGTACTATAATTCTTTTTTCTACTTTTACACCAGATTTAGAAATAATTATCAACTTTTTATTTTTTTCAGAAGACATAATTGCTTATCATATAAATATAAGAATTTATGATAGTTATCTTCTCTGTTACCGTTATAACCTTGCTAGAATCTAAATATGCATGTGCCTGGTTATATTCATATGAGTTTGTATGAGAAGTAATTTTTCTACAATTTTTTTATGTCTTTCGGAATCAGCTTGGAAACTGATAGCCATAGATGAATATATAATTAAATCAAGTGGCGAGTCATTAAATACACATCCATATATATATTGTGATGAGACAAAATATTAAAATCATATTTTTAATGAAAAAGAAATATCATGACCATTGAGAATGCGACCTAAATTTTATTTAAGATTTCCTAGTGGGAGCCTTATATACTGGGTATGACCTTCGATAGTTATATAATTATAAAATAGTAGTAGGAGATTTAACTCATAAAGTGAATTCTATTCTATTTATCTTTTTTGTCATGCAGATGTTTTTACCTTTCGTATTATATTTTTATTAAAATTACTATTGAGTTCTATATTCATGCCCTACAGACAATTAGTTTGATGCAAGCAAATACCTTCGAGGCTAATAAGCTTTTTTCGAATCAGCAATTTTCAGCAACTCTCTGTACATTTTAATTCTATTAAAATATTTCATAATTATTTTATCTATTTTTTTTCTTTTCTTTTTTTGTAAATGTATTCTATTAAAAGTTTATTTTTTTCATCAATGACTTGAAGAATGCCAAGAAGTTTTTCTTTATCGAATGGCAAGCAAGCAAGTCTTGCCTTTCTGAAGGAGTTTTACTCGAGGTTAGATGAAGTGATAGGCATGAACTCATCTTGTGCCCATGCACACTCTAAATGTTTTTTCCAACTATGAGTACATGGCTATGACATCTTTAATGGCTTGGTTGCTCTTGATCCGGATAGTTGTTTTTTATTGTGTATCACACAAATGGATAATTTATAGTTCAACTTGTATATTTTTTTTCTTAATGATGATCTATAGTAGAAAACTCACATGAAGTAGTGAGTAGACATCATCTTTTGTTATCTCGAGGCACAGAAGTATTGTTTATGAACTACAAAAATTTTTTTTTTCTGATAGATTTATGTTAGTAATCATTTTATTTGATCTACATAGTTGTGTTTTATTTTATTATCACGGGCATACTTTAGAGTTGAGATTGATCTTGCTATTGATGTATAAATGATATTATTGTTACATTTTCAATTTATTTTTTATAATATAATGATAAGTTGAGTATTTGCTAATTCAAGTTTAAGTACAATAGATATCCAATAACAATAAAAAATGATTTAATCATAGTTGCTGGGTATGGAGATGAAGATTGTATCCAGTGCATAAGATATTTGTTTTAGCATGAGGCTTATGAGAGGATAATATATTGATATTCTTATCTCTGAAAATCAAAGAGACTTCATATGATGAGTTTCAAATTCGAGATCTATAATACCTAAACAATGATATTTGCCTACAAGTGTCAATCGGGCCGGCCCGGCCCGGCACGAGGCACGGCACGGAAAAATTCCGTGCCCAGGCCCGTGCCGTTCCCGGGTGAGGCGCGTGCCGTGCCGTGCCCGGCCTGAGCCGTGCCGTGCCTGACCCGGCATGGTTCTGCACGCGACACGGCACCCCGGCACGGGTCAGTCCCGTGCCGGGTGTCCCGTGAGCCCGACCTCCGGAAGCCCCTCCCGCATAAAAAGACCGTGGGTCGGGTCTGATTCGACCCGACCTGCGGTCTTCCCGTATCCCGAACCGCTCGGACAGGCGTGCCCGAGCGGGCCAGGCAAGGCACGGCCCGCCGTGCCTACGGGCCGTGCCGGGCTCGGTAATTTTTAAACCGTGCCCGGCCCAGCACGGTAGCACGAACGTGCCCAAAAAAAATGGGCCGGGCCATGCCGGCCCGGCCCGTTTGACACCTCTATATTTGCCATCGCACTAAAGCATGACCTTCGATATATATATGCAACGCAAATATTTCTCATGTGATTATTCATACTAATATTTTTCTTGTCCAAACATATTTGATTAATTGAAAGCTATGTGAATTCACAGAGCTGTCAGATATGATTTTAAATATATTATGAGTATTATTGATTATTTTATAATTTGTTTCCATACATATTCACCTGTATGTAATTTTTCACATACTTTTATATTTGAAGATATTATGATTGATACTCTTTTAGTGGCCATGGATATTCTCAACTAATCAGTAATCCAAATTTATATAGGTCATAACATTTTTATATACATGAAATTTATTATAATTTGTGCTTGTGAAAAATAAAATTTGTATTATGAAAAATTACTAGCTAAATGATAATTTTTAGATCTAATATAAATACAAAGTACATTATAATTACCACGGTCACTTATGAAATAATTTTTAGATTAAATATTTTATTTTTAATTTTATTCTTACAAATAAATGAAACAAATTATGATGGATTTTTATTTTAGTCGAGAGAATATTTAAAATTATTCGATCTCTATATCTTATGCCTTCCCAAAAGTAGCTCACTTTTTTATTTTCCAAATTCGACGAATGACATATTTATACATTAGTCTCGGAGGAGGTGTTGATGTTATTGTAGTTTTTTTTCTTTATTATTTTCTTTTTTAGCTACAAATGGAATGCCCGGGGTATATGGGCGTTCATATTTTAATTACCTTTTTTTTTTCTCATTTTCTTATTTATTTTCTTGCAAAATGTTAGGTTAGTGGAGCGAGAAGATTACGAGATGCTATAGTTCTCGGGTATCAGCTGCAGAGGGTCGTTGACCGGGATGTCAGCATCCCAGAATGGTATGTAAATGCGGAAAATGAGCACAGCAAATCCACTGGATCTCCAACTGGACTCAGGCATGAGAATGGAAGTGCACCCTGCACGTGAGTTTTTCTCTCCTCTACTTTCCTTCCTAGCATTCAGTTTTGCCAATACAATTCATGCATGCACATTGTTGGAATTATATCACAGCGTTCCCAATTATACTGAGGATTTTGTGATCCTTCATGGAGACCTAGAAGGTTTCCCGGACACAAAAACCTTCTTAGCGAGCTTAGCAGAACTCGGTGCGATCTATCACGGCGATGAGAAATTCGAGAGACGCAAGATGCGAGAATTCAAGGCTGCTGCCGCTCTCTTCAACTGGGAGGTTTAATTTCTTCTAGCCCAACTTTTTGCTCATGTTTTGGCTCGTGTAGAAAAGATATAAGTGATATATCGCTATAATGATATAATTGTGACGTAAGATGTAAGTGATATGCTATAAGTATTTCCATTAAATCTAGTCAAGCATCTGCTTGTTCATGTAATGATATAAGTGATATGCTATAATTGTGAGGCGTAGAAAAGATATATCGTCTAGGAGGCAAACTTATGTCGTGGAAAAGCGAAAAATGAATGATTATTTAAGTCTGACACGTGGAAAGTTATTAATTTTATTTAAGTTTAACAAACAACTTCCAATTTTGTTATCCATGAATTGATGAGACGTATAGAAGTGAGGTATCAGACGGGCTTTTCCGGGATGGCGTGCCCATTGGCCCTCTTTTTGCCTGGGTCATGCCAGGCTGTGCCAGGCTAGCCTGGGTCAGGTCCAAGGAAGCACGGACACGGCTCCCTATAGCCGTGTCTGTATTGTCCGACACCTGGACACGTGGACACGACACCGACACGGATACTTGTCTGATACGCCACGTGGCATATCATTGCACAATCTGTATCCGATGCGCCACGTGGCGTATCGGATGGTTGCGTCGGCAGACGGCAGCCGTATCCATGCCTATAGTGCCCGACGACGTTGGGTGGCCAACGTTGCCGCATGGGCGACGTTGGCCACTGGCAGGCGGCGGGCGTGATTTGAGGGTGAGGGAGCGGACGCGATTTGAGGGAGAGGTAGGAGCGGGCGCGATTTGAGGGGAGAGGCAGGGGCGGCGCGAATTGAGAGGAGAGACAGGGGTGGGCGTGTTTGAGGGGGAGGCAGGGGCGGGCGTATTTGAGTGGGGATGTGCATAAAATAAAATATTTTTATTTTATAAAATAAATAATATTTATTTATTTATTTTATATAATAAAATATTTTAATTTAATTTAATTTAATTTAATGAATTTTATAAAATACTTAATATTTATAATTAATAATTTTTATTTTTTTTATCATTCCGTATCTTAGCCGTATCCGTATGCTAGTTTTTTAGAATTTGCCGTATCCCCGTATCCTGCCGTGTCGTATCCCCGTGTCCATGTCCGTGTCCGTGCTTCTTAGGTCAGGTCTATGCTAGCTTAGTTTGGCCAGTCGGGCCAAAATCGGCTTGCACGGGTTGGTGTGCTAGGTCATGCAAGGCTGATTTAGGCACGATTCAGAATCAGGACGTGTTTTGCCAAGCACAATAATTTCGTGCTGTGCTCGGGCTGCCCGACCAGTTGTTGCACGATACCTATACACATTTTCCCTTTAGTTTTTATATGTTCTATTAAAAAAATACATATGGCTGAATACAACTTTTTATATTTAGTATCATAAGAAGACTTAAATAACAAGGCTTATTATAATGTTTATCAAAAATTAAGATACACAACTTTTTTTTTTTTGTGTCTAACAAGTTTGTGTACCCAGTCAATAATCTTTTCTTATCTATCATATAAATCTGCATGACATATATGTGAATGTGGTAGGAATATTGTCGCTAAAAAAGTTCTTTCATTTGTCGGTGTGAATTTTATTATAAATCAAATGTATCTTAAAGCTATTATTTATGAAAAAATATTTTTTTTTTTTTTTTTTTTTGCAGGAAGATATCTTTGTGGCAAGAGCACCCGGAAGGCTAGATGTGATGGGTGGGATTGCAGACTATTCTGGAAGCCTCGTATTGCAGGTTGGATTTTAACTGTTGTATTGTACAATTTTTTTTAAAGAATGACAATTTAAATTTTGAGATTATTTTGTCTTGTAATTTAATTTTATTATACATGTTAGATAAAAAAAATAAAAATAAATTTCATCTTTTTTTTTTTCATTCTACATTAAGATTTAAACATTATGTGCGTGCGTGCGTGAGGTCCATTCAATTATAATATGAAATTACGTTAATATTGTGCTAGTTGTCTAATTTTGTAAGGTCCAGTCAATTTTTGTTTTGTTTTGTATAATATAGATAGCCTAGTATATTCTTCTTCGACTCCTTCGACTCATTCTAATAAAATGAATTGTTAGAATTTAATAAAAAATAAATTAATATTTTAGATAATATTGACCTAGATAATGTTATATTAACACATTTTTATACTAGTCTGTTTCTTAATCCTAGATTTTCTCATGCATCTAGGATTAAGTATAATCGTAAATAATGTAGGGCTTAATAAATGAATTTCTTGAGTATAAATTCATTTTAATATAATTAAAATAAATTTAGAGTCTAAAATTTTATTAAATGTAGATACTATAAAAAGATATTTAGTTGTTAATTTAAGCCATGTAAATGTGGAATAAATAAATCATGACTTAACAATCATTGTACGAATCATGTACTTATAAAATGGGTAGATTTGATTGAGGCATCCATAGGTTGGTACATTCATCAATAACATAGTAAAAATAAAAAAATAAAAATAAAAATAGGCGTGAACTATAAAACCACCTTGAAATCGATGTGCAGAGATCTAAATTATCTAGCTCGGAGAAGAGAAAAGTAAGTCGAAGCCTCTTAAAGCCTTCGTAAAAATGTCCGTTGGTTACTGTATGTTAAAATATATATCATAACAATAAAATTTTTTTATCTGAAATTATATTTCAATGTACCCATAAAGTTGGATGATTTTCAACTTTTGATATTTTATAATCAAAAGATCATCTGGGTAATAATCAATAAAATCATTTTGTCATTTGGATTCATTTAGAAAAATGGAGAAAAAGATATGATGTTTGTGTGATTCAAACGAGATTATTATCAATGAAAATCTTATAAATTATGCTCTCTTTGATTATTTAAAATTGAACAATAGATTTTATAGTTTATAAATTATTCTTGATTGTGTTCCTCAAAATTTAGGTGGACTGCTAAGGGTTATCGTGAAGAGATATATTCTTCATATTTAACTAGAATATCATTTATTTGTGAGATACTATTATTGAAATAAAAATCCATACCAAGGCTAGTTTAGTCATTTAAAAGAACATATATTGATAATTCATAACAAATGTTTGAATGCATATTCTCATAAAAAATCTCATGTTAAGATAATTTACCTTCTTATTTTTCTCTTTTTGTAATGACTGTTTATGTATTGATTATTATGAGTGTAATTTCTGATATATGGACTGCCTAGAATTACATGTTTTTCATTTGTGTGATCGACTATCATATTTATTCTAAGTTCTAACTGGAAATTACCAAAAATAATATTAAGATTTTGTTAGACATTGTATTTTCATGATAACTATGACATTTATCAATGTCTAATGACTATATTTAGGAATATGAAATTAAAATTAAGATATGAAGCATCATATTTGATTATGTTACAGTTAATTATATAATAGTAAATTTATAATTAAGAATTATTATATAGAGTCAATTATCTAAAATATTTCAAGTTAGATGTATAATTTAAATAAATGTAATAATATAAATTGATTTAAATTAGCTTCCATCTAATTCATGGATCATGAAAATTTATTTTTAATTAGATATTCAGATTTGAGTTAAGCATCAATATTGATTGTGAAAATATAAGAGATGATCAATTATTTTGGGATAAATATAGAAATAGAATGCAGAATGATGGTTACAATTATGTTTAATTAATTTGAACGTGGTATCTGCTCGATGAGATCGGATATATATATTTTTTTTCTCTTTTTGCCCTTTAATGTATATTCTTCTTTCACGCCACCCATATGTTTTGTGAGGAATTAGCTACTTATAATTGATTATGCTTCATTAATTTCTTTTTTTTTTTTTTTTTTTTTTTTTTTTTTTTTTTTTTTTTTTTTTACAAATGAAGATATTGATATTTCTTTTTCTTAGATGCCAATAAGAGAGGCTTGCCATGTTGCGGTGCAAAGGATTCATCCAAGTAGGCATAGACTTTGGAAACATAACCAAGCTCGCCAAGCCGCAAAGGGAAATGGGCACACCCCTGTTCTGCAAATTGTAAGTGATTTTTCCTCATGGGTTTTTCAAAATCTCCATCTTGATCTTCTTTATAACAATATATATCTGTGTGTGTGTGTGTGTGTGTGCGTGCGCGCGTGTGTGTCTATATGCACGCACACGCACACTTACAACACGCCTATAAGACATTGGTATTCATAGTAGACTAATAATTGTTGGTCATTTATCCGTGGAACCATTTGAAACAAAAGGCATGTTCTTCTTGATTTTTTACAGGTGTCATATGGATCAGAACTCAACAATCGTGGACCAACCTTTGATATGGATTTGTCAGATTTTATGGATGGAGGGAGACCTATCGCATATGACAGAGCAAAGAAATATTTTTCACAGGATCCATCACAAAAGTATGACCTTCCTGAAATAGTAATTTTTGAATGTTACTTATATGGTCCTTTGTCAGGTGGGCAGCGTATGTGGCAGGGACGATTCTTGTTTTGATGACAGAACTTCACATTCACTTTGATGATAGTATTAGTGTGCTGGTACAGAATGCTTGACACCATATTTATTCTTTCTCCTCGAGTTCACCATTCCCCCATAGCAAATTCTATCCATATTAAAGTGGTATTGTATCATGTTTTCATTTTTGTATTTTCTGCTATCATCATTAATTTGTATGAACATGTAGTATCATATGTGCGAGCTGTAGGATAAAGTCTGCTTTGTGTGAGGTTTGGGAGAGGTTAATATTTCAATAGTTTTACCATCAAAAATCGAAGAGACTGTGTCTGATGAGTCTAGAACCTGAGACTTATCACCCACGGATTAGACGAAATCACTTGTCATCATATCAGGATATGACCTACTATGTGAGTTGAAGAATAAAGATAAATTTTAGTATGAATAAAGAATATATATATATATATATATGTGTGTGTGTGTGTGTGTGTGTACTTATCTATAATGCAATAAGGTATGTACTTATCTATAATGTGTAGAAATAGTGATTGGGGTAGCTTACAGTTCATATTGCAAGGTGATGTGGAATTTTATGAGTAATGCAATATTTAAAATAAATATCCAAATAAACACTTGTTGTGGAATTTCATGAGCTAGTTCACTCAAAAATTAAGATTTTCGATCACTTTTAAATCCTAATTTTAGGGTTTATAGAAACCCTAATTTGAGTAAAAAATTAAAATCATAAAATTCTGAAATAGTTGGCCGAGGAGATAAATAGAGTTTTGGATCCTAACCATAATTGTGCCTATTATGTCAAATTTGAATTGGGGGGCCCCATGGCTTTAATTTCATTGTGTGCTTCAATGCCCAACCCGTCGCACAATGTGGGTGTTTGTATTGTAACACGCACACCCAATTCATGTATGTATTATCACATGTTTTTTTCTTCAAAATCTACATGGCTTCCGGTTGCGCACAATCACACGCTTCCTCCCTCTTCTTCGATTCGTGGTTGCCAGTTCTGTAGCATACTCATATGTGTGTACTATCTTGGTGGATCTAGAGCTCCCATCAAGAATATAGTAAAAAAATAATGAAAAAGAAAAGTAAAGTTGTGGGTTATGACAATAACAAGAATATCTCAAGTTAATATGTGACCGTTCTATATGATCCCTAAACATATGAATGAATCAGAGACAATTAAACTTAGCTGATATCTTTCTGACGTGCCGCATGGAATGGTCTAGTATTTTCAAATCGATGAACATATTACCTTAATGCTTGTCTTTAAAATATCCTGTTTATGAAATGATATATGTTCCAGTCGATGGGGTAAGACTAGCAGTTTAATAGTAGAAAATAAAAAATAAGTCTGTGAGTGAAAAAAAAATATAATTTATATTGCTCAATTCACAAGTAAGTCATTTATTTCGTCTATCATTCTTGTACATATATATTAGAAAATAAAAAAAAAATAAAAATAAATCACAAACTAATTGCTTTGTGAAGCGATTAATTTAAACTAAATTTTGATGAAACATTGAAACAAAAATAATTTGTATAAAAAAAAAAAAATCTAGCATTAACATTGTCAAGTCTCCTGGCCTGAACCATGATGTCATTGGACATTATCACTCTAAAGTTTCTATATTTCACAAAAGAAGCAAAAAGAGTATAATCACTTGTTATACAAGTATTGGCTCATAAATTTATAACTCGTGCATATGGAGTGAGATGTTGACAAGAAAGAATCATAGGCGCATGGGTGTTCCTACTAGAGCTAACAATGCCCAAGGAAAGACGTGTAGAATGTTGCTCATGGGCAAGCATGACAAGGCTAATAGATGTGCACGTGAAATGTCTAGTATTTTGTTGCTCTTGTCACAGCATCCTCCCTGATTAGATCAATTTTGCTAAATTTCAAATTTTTGTGTCACGAGAATCAAAAACATTTGCACATTCTCGGGTTGATTGATTATTACATATGCAATAGTTATGATGCATTAAAAATTAATTACTCATCTGACTCAGTATGAAGCTTCTCATTCTACATGTATCTCATGTATTCTCAGCCTTCGAATCAAATTCCCGTTAAAGTAGATCATAATGAATATGTGTTAGCCCTTAATTTTTATTAAATTATTCTCAGTGATCTTATACTAATTATGGTAATTTCTTTTTTTTTTATGACAATCACACAATAATAATACGATAATACCGAAAAGAAATTTTTTAAAAATATTAAAAAAGAAAAGATGACTACAAAATACCATGACAAACTTCCAAAACAAAGACCTCACACAATTAAACCACAAAATATAAATTTCTCCAAAGCAGTATTAGCGCCGCCATATGAACTGCCATGGTTATCATCGTGCAAGCTACCTCAGCATTGTTGGAAGTGGAGGTCGTACCCAATGCACATGACTCTCATTTTAATAAGGGATCTAAAAGAGATTAATATTTTCATAGTCTTGCTCACTAAAGTCGGAGGGACTATGTCCGATAAGTCTAGAAGCTCAGAGCTACTGATCTTAGACAAAAGAACTTGTCAACGCACCAAGGCATTACATCTAATATATACATGTAATACAAAAATTTTTCAAGTAATCTATTATCGTACAATTATACTCGCCTAAATATATTTAATTATATATATATATATATATATATATATATATAGTTTGGGGCAGCCAAAAGATCTTATACTATGAAATAATATAAAATAAAAAAGAAAATAAACAAATAAGAAATAAACTTACACACTAAAATAAATCTCAACAAGTTGCACATTTGCTAGAAGGATAGAAAATTGAAAATTTCTTTAAAATAAATTATGAGACAACAACTAAATTGTTTGGAAACAATCACATCATGCAAACAATTTGTAAAATTGAACTAACTATTTTTCATTAATTGTTTTAGAATTTCTAAATAGATTTTTCTTAAATAGAAGATTTTCACGATAGATTTTTTCATAAGAAATATTTTTTTTCCTAGGAAAAAAATTGAATTTTAGCAAGAAAATTCAATGGAATGTAGTTCGATGAATAGTGGGACATTTTCAATTAACAGCATCATGCTCTGCATGAATTTCAAAAAGAAAGTATCATTTGTTTTTCAATGTTTGGGAAATGAAAAGTGATGTAGCTACCCTATTGTCTTGTTCGTTACCGATGACTGAAAACGAGAATATCTTAACGAAATACCCACAAAGTTATAGTTTTTAGACATTGCTTTTAAGTGTTACGCTTCAATTTTTAGAATTCAACTATTTTATATCACTTATGAACTTGTGAACTTTCACATGGCTTGCCAATAGAGACACCTTATTAATCCATTCAAAGAGATACTAGTACAAACATTTTGGTTTGGCTCATTCTTTTTACTTATATTGTTTGTAAGCGATTGATTTCCTGCGGCTGAGGATCAAGCTGCTTCGCTTACTGTTGCTCTAAACCCTCCTCTCTCTTACTCTCTCTCTCTCTCTTTCTCACTCTCTTTATCTCTCTTACTTACGTTGCTTATTTAGACAAGCGTTAATGTTGTGGAGGCTGCTAATTGCAGGTTTCTTCTGCTGTCCCAGAAGGAAAAGGTGTGTCTTCCTCTGCTGCTGTGGAGGTTGCTAGCATGTCTGCTATAGCTGCTGCTCATGGTAACTTATGCTTCAGACCGTGACAAGTTGTTTCTTTGGTTTGATATCCAATGTGTTATTAGAGCATGACCCTGCCCATGGGTACTTGTTCGACATTGAGGTGGCGATGTTAACATATTAGTGAGACAATCTTTACTCGCTGTAAATTGTTTATCTGCCCCTTGCACGACGAACTCACATGTAGTACCATCAATAATTGCATACTATTGAACTTGCCAAAAAAGAATAATAATTGATTTCCCTTCAATGAATTAAGATAAAGTCCTAAGATATTTCATAAATATAGAAATAAATATATAATATAAATGCATTAAAAAAGTCCACATTTGAATCTATAAGTAGGTAATAAAAAAAAGATTAGAGCAATCCACAGGCTGGGTGTTCACATCATAAATTGAATATAAAAAGTTATGAATGGTTGTGACGGCCTTTTTCAAGCCAGAATGTTGTTACTCAGAAGATCAAGCTTGGAGGAAAAATAAATAAACTAAAAATAATAATAATATATTTTTATGTATTTTGTTTATTCATAAAATATTGAATAGGAAGGTATATAATTTATTAACAAACTATTAGAGTAGAGAGTGGTGAGAGAATAAACTAAAAAAATGTGATCTTTTTTCAAGTGTATACCTATGTCTGATCCAAAGAATTTCACAGATAGTTATAGTCATTACCTTGTACTCTTCTTATATTCTAAATCTCAAGATTACTAAATTTTCTTTATTTTTTTAAGAGAAATTTTATCCTAAGAAAAGTAGAGCAACTAATTATTGATTATCTATCTATGTAAGTTGATGTCTAGTTAGAATCTGAATATTTGAATAGCTGAAAATATTCCTTATGCCTGAATGAGATATCAACTCTTAAGTTTTATTCGCATATGTAAGTATTCTAAAAGTTACAACAAGATGAGTTTGTCATGAAAAATATATGAAATAATTATTTATACTAATTATATAAAAAATATAATTATAATTATAAAAAATATATGATCATATAGCATATATATGATCCTAGCATAAAAATATATGAAATAATTATTTTTATATAATTATAATTATATAAAAATATATGATCAAATAATTATAATTATATAAAAAATATTCTTTAATAATTATAATATATGATCAAATATATGCTAGGATGACATGTATCAAATAAAGTATTCGTATGACTAAATAAGAGTATCTAAAGGAATAAAATCCAACTTCCAGCATATTAATTTCTAAAAGTAACTAAAGCATATATTTTCTTTGATAATATAATAATTTTATTGTCATTAAAAAAATATTTGAGTTTCTAAAATTTTTAATTTAATGATTGAAGATATTTCTTGAGTTGTATGATTACCAACTCGTTATATTACGTCATGAGGATGTCATCTACAAAAAAAAATAAAATATAATATAATAAAAAAAAAATTTTAAGTGGCTCATCGTGATGAAAGAATATTTATTAGGATTTTATTAATTTTTATTTAGTTGAATTTACTTGACTAATTGATGATGATCAAATATCTGCAATTTCAATGGGGAAACACTTGCCTTTGAAAAAATGTAATTAGTTGAATTTGTACAATATGATTATACAAATAATGACTAACCAAATCTAATTAGAATTTTAAAATTAAAACTATTTAGCCTAAAATAATACTAAAATTGTTGATTATCTGGGTATTTTATTATTTTTTTTAAATATCTACAATTTTTAAATGGAAATACTTGCATTTGAAAAAATGTAATTATATGATTTTGTACTGTATGATTACACAAACACTGACAAATTGAATCTAATTAGAATTTCAAAATTAAAAGTGTTTGGTCGAAAATAATACTAAAATTGTTGAATGCCTAGGTATTTTAGTACTTTTTTTAAATATCTACAATTTTTACGTGGAAATACTTGCATTTGAAAAAATGTAATTACTTGATTTTCTACTGTATGATTACACAAACACTGACAAATTGAATCTAATTAGAATTTCAAAATTAAAAGTGTTTGGCCTAAAATAATACTAAAATTGTTGAATGCCTAGGTATTTTAGTACTTTTTTTAAATATCTACAATTTTTACGTGGAAATAGTTGCATTTGAAAAAATGTAATTACTTGATTTTCTACCGTATGATTACACAAACACTGACAAATTGAATCTAATTAGAATTTTAAGATTAAAAGTGTTTGGTCGAAAATAATATTAAAAATAATTAATTATTTAGGAAGCCCTCGTGTCCCATAGATGTGCTGGAGATCATAATTTTGCGATTACAAATATTTTCATCTAAGGATGATAGGTCTCAGGTTCATAACTCATGAGAAGTAATCTCTCTGATTTTTGAAATTAAGGCTGTCGAGATATTAATTTCAGCCAAATTTCATGTTAACTGGGAGCCTTGTGCACTGGGTATGATCTTTAGTTAATTTTGTTTAGTAGTTTTTTTATTTAATCAAATTTGTTTATTTTTTATCAATTTGTCTTTCCATGTGAATCTATGGGACTTTTTTTTTTTTTTTTTTTTTTTGCAAAAATATCTTTAAATGTTCTGAATTTATGTGCAATCAATACAAATTTGATTTCATATTGATGATTAATATTCAATCATTCATCATTTTCAGGATTAACCATCAGCCCAAGAGATATTGCCTTGTTTTGCCAAAAGGTCTGACATTAAGTGTTCGCCATGATAGTTCCAGTTTTACTGAACATTTGATTTTGAGGCGGAGCTGCCATGAAAATAAAAGATTGAAATTTTCTCTGCAGGTTGAGAACCACATCGTTGGGGCACCATGTGGGGTTATGGACCAGATGACTTCTGCATGTGGTGAAGCCAATAAGCTTCTGGCTATGTTGTGCCAGGTATTGTGCTCGCAAGATATCCGTTCATCTGATCTGGAGTCTCTTAAATGATGCTGCTTTTTCATTTCTTGTGCTGCAGCCTGCCGAGGTGATTGGACTCGTAGAAATTCCTAACTACATTCGATTTTGGGGGATCGATTCAGGGGTACGGCACAGGTGATTATAAATCCTTGTTGGCTTCTCTTCTATTGACTCGATGCTGTTACGGAAGCTATAATTTGTGTTAAAAAGTTGAATCTCACCTTCATGCTTCGCAAATTTTCATCTCTTTACACCATGACTGAATTGACATTGTTATTCATTGAAATCACTAAAATTGGGTACAAATTTTTTATTAATCCCGCAACTCATCTCTTTACACCATGTCAATTGAAGAAAACATTGGAGCGTGACATGTATGTTAAGAAACTGTTTTAGAAATAATTGCCCATGGATAAGTTGAAGAAATTAGAACACTTGAAATATGTGCTTCGTGTATTGGGCAACAATGTGTGGAAGGGACTTGGCTCCAAATAGGAGAGTTGCCAGTGTAATGCCAAGAGTTATAAGTTAGATAAGTTATAGTTTGTGTTTTTTTCTTTGTTTTATTTTTATTTGTGCTTTATGGATTGGAGTAACTAATTTGTGAGCTGTCTCAATACAAACACTAGAGTTGAGAAAGAAGACAATACGGGTAATATATGAAATCTAGATGAAAAAATATACACAAGCTAAGTTATTATATAATAAGCTAATCGAGTTGAGACATTCAAGAGATTTGATATTCTCATTCATAATGTCAAAATAGAATAAAATAAAATAAAAATAATAAATTATAAACTATAGTTTCGCTCTTTGAGTTGATGCTTAGAGGTCTAGATGATTAAACTTAAAGAAAATAAATATAAGTTAGGATATGTTTAAGTATCCGCGAAGATGTTTGTTGGTTACTTTATTATTTAAATATAATTTGTAGCAATGGTCTCTTTTGGTATCTTCTCTTTGAGAAAAAAATAGTCTATTTCTATGTATTTTATCTAAAAATAAAAATATCAAAAATCATGGATATATTGGTAATTTGATTTAATGATATATTAGATTATAATAATTGATATTTTTACGTAAATTATTAATAGATAAGATTATAATAAAAATAAATTAATGTATATTAAATATTTTGGAAGTTATAATAAAAATTAATATATGTATTATGTAATTTATGATATACAATTAAATTAGGTTGCTAAATAAGAAATATTAATTTTATAATATTATGTATTTCTTATAAATACATTAAATTTTTTATTTAAATGTGAATATATATTTTATTTAGTTGTATTGAATATAAAATTTATATTATATTTAATTATATTTTACATATCGTGTTTATATGTCTTTATATTATTTAAACTTATTGAAAATAAAATTAATATTAAATTTAATTATATTTCATTTATGATAAATATTCATTTGGGAGATAAATATTTTTTTGTATCAAAATAGAAAAAATTAGGAAAAGAAAACTATATTTTATTTTTATTATTGCTTTCAAATAGTATTATTGTTATATATTTTTTATTATATGATGTGCTCGAACATAATTCTCTCAATTGCTTTTAATTACATATTAATATATGTGTGATATTAAATTTAATTTTATTTATCTATTGGAGATTAAATAAATTATTGGTTTGGATGTATAATTATAAATTACTTTTAATTATTTAAATTCATTGAATATAAAAATGAGTAAATTTAAATATATTATATATTGTCATAAGGTTAATTTGAATTATAAAAGTAAATTTATACTTGGATTAATTTGATTCAAATATAATTGTCATAAGGTTAAAAATATTGGAATATATTCTGATATATCGTAAATATATTTGGATATATCACATATATATTTGAATATTTTTTTTCTTAATTATTTTTTATAGATACGCTAATATATTTGTGATTATCAATATATGTGTGATATATTATAGATTTTTAGTAATACTTATGGATTTATCAATCAATTGATATTTTTATACCCTATGTTGTGTTAGTAATCACAGATATAAGATATATCCTAGATATATTAAGAATATATGCTAATTTTTTCATCATTGATTTTATTTACTTGAAAAATATTAAATTTGAGGTTATATGTATCATTGTTTAACTATTAAATTTAATATTAGTATGAGAAAAAAATAAATACATGGTCTCCTCTAGTATGCGTCGGATTCAAATTATCTTGTAAGTAATAGTTATCATCACTATGAATTATTTTTCTGTACTCAAGCTCAGAATAATTATTTGTTTTTATTTTTTCAGACGATAATGTTATTTTCAAAAAAGTATAAAATCTATTGTAGATTTTTCTCGAAGCAAGTTGGTCCCCAATTGAATTTGAATACTCAACTAACTACAAGTGTTTCTTGCTCGTGATCATTTAAAGAGATTCTAAAATCTGGAGATATCTTATATAATATACCTTAGTATGCAAAAAGATGTATTTAAGTGAATCTATTGAGCTAAATCTAATCTAATAATAGTTAATCTAGGAATTAACCTAAGAAATAATTAATTATATCAATTGCATAAGTTAATTCTAATCTAATAATAATTATATAGTTAATTTTTATCTTTCATATGATTCTCTTATAAGTAATATCATTGGTTGGAGTAATTTTACCAGATAAGAAATTTGTATCTAGATCAATAGTAGTGTCTACTAAAGGTTGGAGCACTGCTCAAGAGATTAATTTCTATAAAAATATCAATTACATATTTCTCTCGTGATAATATAATTCTTCTTCTGGAAGATGTCTCTTCTATGTCAAGAAAGTATTTACGTTTCTTAAGGTTATTTCTCTAAAACTGTGATTGATGGAATTTAATGAGTTAGATGATTTCTAACTCGTCCCTTATAATCAATATATTTTTCACTTACATAATAAGTCATTGTTTTGTTATCAAAATTTCTCCAAAAAAATAAATTCTTGAAAACACATATATAATCTAAACGAATTGATTGTCTATGAAAATCTTTTAAATTAGATTTTTGATGATTATCTCAAACTGCACACTATCTTGTATAATCTATAAATTATGTTTGATTTTATTGCTTAAAATTTATGTGGTTATTTCATATATATCTTATCCTCGAGATTACCACAAACAAATATATTTTTTTAATATATTAAGCTAGTTTATTTTTCATCATTGAAATATCGATAAAATAAGAATTAATATGTAAATCATATTGGCCACTAAAAAGAAAATATTCTGACAATTCATATTAAATATTTACGTAAACTCTAATACAAATCTCATTATATGGTGATCTACCAATAACAACAAATCTTTTTGTAAATTGTGTCATACTTGTTTTCAAATCTCATTAAAGTGAGCATATATCTCGTTCAACATAGTTTTATAGTATCATTAAAAAAAGCAGTAAAGAAATAAAGTTTGAGAGAGGATGTGTATGCAAGATCTATTAGATTGAATGTTGAGTGTCACTCATTTGTCCCTTTTAGATAATGATCAAAAAATCAAGATTAGGAGGGTCAAATACATAATCACCTAGTTGTTTGTTAGATTTGTATCTAATCTGAGCAGATTGTGTATATTTTCTTAGTATAGATTATAAGTCTTAGGTAGTCAAGTATTTCTGTCTATGATTCATTATGAATCTTAATTGGAATAGATTTGTGAGTTGTTGGCTGTGTTGTTCGGGCTCGGGAGAGCTATATTCTTTTGAGAAATTTTGTTCTCTTCAAATTCAACTTAATTTATAATTATTAGTATATATTATTATTAAATAGGAGTGTCATTATAATGTTCAGATATAATTGATTGGTGACTCTATCCTTGGTGAAAGTCTATGTTGATAACTGAGGAGTAAGGAAAATTATGGATTTGGATGTATTATCTAGACTCTCACTTTTCCTATGCTCACTAAAAAAGAAGTTCTGTGCAAAAAAAACAATATCAGTACTCTTTAAAATTAGATATATTTGTAATTTATTTTGGTACTTGACTATTAAAGGATAACTCATCTCAAAACTCTTGGGGCCAATTAAATATTATCGTACCCAATATTTTTAAATAATTTTTATTTGCAACCATAATATTAAAAGAACATGAATAAAATAAAATAAAATAAAAAAAGATACTTATAATATAAATATTAAATCTGGAGTCAATGATTAAAAAGTTTGAAGTTATTGGATGAGACACAAGAGCTGCAGTACTTGAAGGTCAGTAAAAAGTTTATTGTAATCCAACTGGAGAGGAATCCTAAATAGTCTTTTTCTTCGGGGGGTTATAGTGAGAAGACTCTGTGAGAACTCCTAAATGGATTCAGTATATGACTTATTTAACACAATCATTTGTAGTATTCTCATTTTTTTTACAAATATAATTTTCAGTAATTATCTTTGATATGACTCATCTTCTTTTAGTGTGTATCATGAACTGATGCTCTCTAGTCTCCACCTTTTTGGTGACTAGTATGTAGTATCCTCTTTACTATTAGCAAGTCAGAAAGAGATATTTTCTTTTATACAATCTAAAATTCTCGATAATGTAATTATGATCTGGTGAGAAACTTTCTATCATCTAAAATTTTGCTATAAAATCTAGAAAATTTGTCTGGTAATTAATATAAAAAATACTATGTCCATAAGATTTTTCAATTCTCTCACTCTTTCTGTAGCCTTAACCTCAGCTTGAAATACCTCTAGGAACTACGTAGCCAATCAATAAAATTGTAAAAAAAAAAGTATGAACCTTCATGGGCTCTCTAATACTTTCTAATCTCAATTTAAAGTATAATTGTATAATAAATATTGTCAACTTCATTTTGATGGATCGTCACATTGCAACTAAAAAGTAGAAATATGTATGTAATTTTTTTCTCATGTCTCTCAATTAAGTAGTTCATTTGTTAGGTTATTTAATATCTCTTGACCAAATAATCACATCAACTATAGCATGACACTGTGCATAATTCTAGTTTTCAAGTTTGTATAGAGTGATGATCAGAATCATAACTTCCTCAATAATAAAAATATAGTAAAGTATGCTTTCCAATAATACTACGCATCTTCACCACACGAAACACCATTGCACAACCAAAAACACTATGCTCCAAACTAGGGTTTCTACCCTAAATGGGGTCTCTACCATAAAATACCGCCCATAATAGCCAAGATTTTGGTGCAAAAATGTTTTCTCGGCTCTGAAGTAGTGGCCATCGACACTTAGTCGTAGTGGATGTGTGATGGTGAACTGTGGTGGCCGGCCCCCTTCTTGTCGCACTTGTTACACACGATGCCTTTGTTCTTAAAAACTTAGGGTTTCTCTTCCCTAGAGTTTTGTTTCTGATACCATGTTGAGAAACAAGCCAAAGAAAAAATAATATGTGAAATCTTAATAAAAATATATATATGCAAGTTAAGCCCTTATGTAAAAGAGATTATAGTCAGATTAGGATATCTCATAGGCCGAATGATCTCATATATAATGCAAAAATAAAATAAAATAAAAATTTCGAATTGTAAACTACGGTAGCTTGTTATTTATTCTCGTCGTACATTTATAATTACTAAAGAGTTTTTCTATTGTGTTTTTTGCATGTTTTTTTTTTATTTTAATTTTTGCATGGAATCATAGTGGGTTATTATAAACCCTTTCCACACAACAGGTGCCATAGTGGGCGTGCACATCAGGTGCCTTCTATGTCCAACATGCATATAACACGTGCTAGGAAAAAAATGTGCACATAAGGCACATGGAAGCACCCACTCAACTCTAGGTGTGTCAAATCCATTGTGTGCCAAATAGTTGGTGTGATATATATGAGTGACATTAAATTACTATTGATATCAAAGTATTTGTGTGTGATACCAACTCATTGTTTATGTTAATATTTGTATGTGATACCAATTCATTCTTAGTATGAATATTCATGTGACATTAATTTATTGTGCACAAAAGATTCTTCATGTGGTGAAATATAACACTAGCATGTAGGCAAATAAATTCTCGCATTGCACATATTGTCAAAAGAAATGACATGCTAGAGAGAGGTATTGATAGTTATTTTTATTGATAAGATTAAGAGCACTATAGAGTATTGCATGAGAGAAATTAATTATCAGAGTTATATAAATATGAAACTTATTAGAAAGGAAAGGAATATATAAAAATTTTCTTCTAAATAGTAGCAGATCTTTTAGGCTTTAGGTTTTGTGACTCATTTTTCTATTTTAAACTCATGAATTATTGAATAGTTATATTACAAGTAACTTCTCTCTTTTCATTGTTTTAGTGTTTAGTAGGTATTGTGATCCAATTACTAGTCATTCAAAGTTGTTGGCAATGATAATATTCAGTTTGATCTTTTATTTATTTCACATATTTTATTTATTTATAATTATTCAGTTAGTCTTCTTTTTGTGAGTTTTCTTTCTGAGCAACTTAACTTTAAATTTATTTTCTCTTGCATTGATATTTATTTTCGGAATTAAAATATTCTGAGCAAGATGAATTATATATTTTTATTTTTAAGGTAGGATATATAATTAGATGTTTGAGTATTGTTGATCTATTATGTATTTTTCCCAACTAGATTATTTATTTCTTTATACTAGAGTATTATGAGTATCAGTTAAGAAAATATATTAGAGTTTCTTATTTTATCTGTCAGACTTGTATGAGCAAAGACTCACTAAAAAATATGATGTACTTAAATATATGAGCATCTAGTAGAGATGAGGTATAAGAAGAATTTAGATATTTTATTATATTTATTAATAATTATACATATTTTATTTGATTGATTCTTTTATGTTTCAAATGATATATTTTATTTTTTATATTTTAATCACTTCATTAACATATAAAATTAGTTTAATAAAAATATAAAAAAATTATGAGTAATAATACATTAGAATATATGTCAGATAATTTAATCGCAAATTACATGATCACGTGATCATAAAACAGACTTTGTGTGTTAGTACATCATTATAAAATATAGTTGTAAAAAAGAAGAATATATATTTAATTGAGATGACTTCAGTACTCATTTTTAGTAGTAGTAATATTCTTAAGCATTTTTAGGGAGATGCAGTATTAATCATAAACTATCTCATTAATTTAATATTTTTTTTTATTCTTTCTAGTAGTGTTCTATTTTAAATTATATTTTTTAAAGAGAGATTATTCAGATCATCTCAAAAAGTCTTTGAAGAACTTGCTTTATCTAAGATATCTCCCCATACCATAATAAGGTTACATCTAGGGTATTAATGTGTATATTTCTTGATTCTTCTATTACTTATAAAAGAGACAAATATTATTTATGAGGGTTTCATAGAGTGTTAGTGAGTCGTGTTATATTTTTTAAACATAACTTTTTTTTTTTAATAATGCTAGGAAGAGTAAAGGTTCTAAAGATATATTTGGAGTTATTATTTTGTTTATTCCTCTGCAATATCTTATGGGCCATCAGTCAAGAGATAGAGTTACCTGTACGCTGTGTGTAAACTTCTTGGTCTATATTATGATGATATTTCTATTAATTTATTATTTGTACTAACAAGCAAATATTAGTTTGATTGTGGAGAGAGATTTTATAGGAAATGAAATCTCTATTGATTCTAAATGATTCTATAGCTAGCTCTTTTGATCTCAATATTACTATTGCTCTCTAGAAGAAATATTTGAGTTCAACTCAACACCATATCTATAGTCATACTTATGTTTGATCTTGATCTCGATTTTATGATTTCTTATACAGGACGACGACATGCTATATTATAAGAGATAGATAACTTTCACTATAATAAAACTTAAAATTTAGTATTAAGGCCTTAAAGAAGGTTTTTTTGATTGTAAGTAGGTGTTCATTTTGAAGACGGGTCCAGATGAGAAGGTTGATCACTTTTAAGGCAAGACTTGTAGCTTGCAATGGAGCAATATAGCTCAAAGCAGTCATCAAAAATTTGGTTTGTGAAATTTTGGCAGTCTTTTTTTTTTTTTTTGTACACAAGTATATTATAAATTTTTCTTTATATTTTCAGAGAAGTTTTACTGGCATGATTATTTTACTTATTATGTATATGGATAATATTTTGATTACGTGAGATGATGAGTTAGAAATTACTCAACTCAAAGAATATTTTAAGACATAATTTTTGACAAAGTACATTTGAAGGCTCAAATAGTTTTTTTTTTTCTTTAAAGAGAATATCTACTCCAAAAAAGAGATTACATTGCATAAAAGTGATGGAGTGCATATTCGTGCAAATATTAGATTTTATATTCATATTGATTTATGTAATAATTTTTTATCTGATTTGACTCATTTAATTAATTACTATTTAAAGAATAATTATATGAAATATTAATTAGCTAATTTTATGCAATCAGTGTAGTTTGTTGTTTCATACATTTTTTTTAATATATTCAATTGGATTTAGTTCTTCACATACTAAGGTATGTGAAAAAATCATTAAGATGTGGTACTTTTTTAGCAATCACAAGTATTTGCAGTTGGCTTAGAGGTGTCCTGACTGGGCCGGGCCGGGCCGGCACGAGGCACGGCACGGTTCAGTCCTGCCTGGGCCGGCCCGGCACGGAAAAATTCCGTGCTCGGGTTTGGCACGAGCCGTGCCGGGTGTCCCGTGAGCCTGACCCCACGATGCCCCTCCCGCAAAAAAAGACCGCGGGTCGTGTCTGATTCGACCCGACCCGCGGTCCCCCCTATCCCGAACCACTCGGACATGCAAGCCCGAGCGGGCCAGGCAAGGCACGGCCCTCCGTGCCTATGGGCCGTGCCGGGCCCGGTTTTTTTAAACCATGTCGTGCTCGGCTCGACACGGAAGCACGATCGTGCCCTAAAAAAATGGGCCGGCCCGGG